>DWAV01001534.1:0-13286 GCA_018231305.1 Noctuana lactifera
TAAACTCTAAAACTCTTTAAAAAAATTTAAATTGTTAAAGCCGACAAAGATACATGTATTTAAGTAAAATAAAATCGTCAATGAATTGCAAATATCTTCCGTAATAGCTATGATATATTAAATTTCTTTGAAAACAGGTGTATGATTGTTTGTAATACATGTATTACAGTTTTATTTAACTTAATTTCATAATTGTAACGAGCGTGCGTGCGTCATGTAAGGTTATTATTACGCAATCTCAAGCTAACCACAAGTACCTAAGGTCTTTTGACGAAGCATTACCAGTGACATAGCTTTAAAATATCTATCAAATAAATCCAATGATTTGTGGTAATAAGTTGTAATGCAGAATTAAAATTATTTCGATGCATCATCCTCTTACTAACTTAATTTACCTAAGTTCCGAATGAAATAGTCGAATGTAATAGTAAAATGTAATTGTAGAATGGTTTAGTTTCTTGCCAAAACTGACGATACTAAGATTGTAATAAGTTGTTCATTCACAAACTTATTGGTTTTAAGCGCTCTTGTGACTTAAGGTAGGCCGGGAGAAAAAAGCAGGTGAAAAAAAAAATCTCGGCACACATTTCAAATCAAATGCATAAAAAACAAGTTATTAACTATACATAAATTATAAACATGTGCGTCACTATGACTCCATCGCGAACTGCATTGTTGTAATGCTATCGGTAATATTTTTGCAGTTGCTCCAAAGGGCCCCAGTGACGTATTGGTTAACTCGTCGAGCCAGAATCCCCCGCCTGCTGGTAGCAGGCTTGTCAATATGACGCAGTGGCCGTAAGTAAATCTTGAAAACATTTGTATAGACCCAATGTTGATATGTTTGTGTCGGTTTGTGGGTGTGCGTAAGTATTTGTGTAGATATGGATACGTTATGTTTTGCCCTATTGCAGAGCTACATTCCTTATATACAATAATGATATAATTGTATTACTATACCGTTCTTATGGTCTCCGATTAAAAAATGTAAAGGTGGAGTTAGGTAATAACTTGTTTGTTTATAATAAATAAATGTAATTTAATATATAAAATATTATACATTAGCGCTAGTGCGCTAAACGGTCACATACATATACGTCAAGTACGTGTAATTGATGTCATTATAAAACATGAAATCTATTCACGATAACATAATTGTACGAAACATGATTTGATAACAGATAAGATTCATTGTATAATGTTAGCTTATCTCCCATTTGAGTATTATGTTCAAATACAGTGAGCCATGAAGAGTGACACAAGTGAGTGTGGTACAGTACAAAAAGTGAAGTCCTCAACACTGATCATCAATTATGAACACACAGAGTAAATATCTTAAAAGTCTTATCGTCTTAAAGTCTTAATCTTAATCGTCGTAAAATATAGAACATATTTCCAACGTTTAAATAAATATAATCATGCAATAATGAGTTAGTAAAATACAATTATCTTTTAAGTTTGTGTAATCTATTTTTTATGGTTAAAAAGTTTTAACATTGTTTCATTATAAAAGGATGTTAAACGTAGTTTTTTCCCTATGGCCCATTTTCGCGCTTAATAAAACTTAATTAAAATAGGCGTAACGTTAGATTGGATAAACTTTTCGAAATTAGCTTTTCAGAACATAATGCGTTGATGTGGTATAATTAAATTTTTCGTCAGTTTGTTACGTTAAGTCGGGGTTGCCTCGACCGTTAAATAGTAAAGTGAGGGTTACGCACGCAGGTGGCACCACGGCGCGATCTCGCGCGAGCGCGCGGAGGCGCTGCTGTCGGGCTCGCCGGACGGCGTGTTCCTGGTGCGCGAGAGCACCAACTTCCCCGGCGACCACACGCTGTGCGTGCGCTACCGCGGCCGCGTCGAGCATTACCGGTACCACATTCAGTACTTGCTCGCTATCATCTAAATTTTCTCTGGTTTTCTGCTCTATTCATTTGAATTTTACCATAAATACGTAAATTGTCCCATAAGCTCGACTTAAGTTTGTCAGTAAAATGTACTGTAATAATTTAAAAACATCACCATTCCCGAAAATTACACGTGAGTTAGGACTTACTCGTATGATATTTTTTAACAATTTCAGATAATGTTATGTTTTTTATATTCCCAGGGTGAAATGGGCGACAGCTCCTGATAGTCAAAACCAGCGCCTGACGATAGACGATGAGGAATTTTTTGATAATATGACGGATTTAATACATGTACGTGTACCAAGAAAAATATTTTATATGTGACAGCTAACCTTGGTTATCTTAATACTCTTATGTTTACTCATTATTGTTAATTGTATATTCACAGCATTACCGAATAGATGCAGATGGGCTATGCACGAAGTTAGTCCGATGCTTACCAAAAGCATCACCCAACGGTGCCAACAACAATACTGTTCTCCAGCCACCTTACTCACCACTGCCACAGGTAACCAAAGAATAAATTAGAACCGTCTTGGATAATCACGGGCATTCCCTTACTTCAGGCTAAGTGCAGTTAAAACATCCTGTATGTTGCAGACTATTTTCCATGACGCTGTTGTGCGCCATGTCAGTTTTTATTGAAACAGGTGATAACGCACGGTCAGGGCTACTAGACGAAATAAATTTTAAAGCCTTGAGTTTCAAAAGCTAAATAGTTTCATTAGAGTAAATATATCCATTAGTCTTTTGTTATCCTTATCTTAATATCTATAGTGGTAAATAAAATCGCAAAGAAATTTCTTAAACGTATTTAAATATCTGTCTTATAACTTTACAGCAACCGCCTCCATATCCACCCACCCCTAGTGTTTCCAGTGCGCTAAGTTCGGGGCATTTTCAACATACGTATTCAACGCAAATGCCATCCGCGGATCAAACGGATAGCGCCATCCAGCCTCAGAAGTTCGTTGACGCCCGTAAGCACATTTTATCTCATATTTGTACTATATACTGTTAATATTTTGTGAATATCTCTCTATTGTGATTAATGTGATTATCACTAAAGATCTTTTCTGTCTGTTTTTTTCATTTAAAATGTAAATTGTTTCTCTTATCAGGTTGGGTAATAAATGAGCACGATCTCGAAATCCGGGAGAACATTGGCAAGGGCGAATTTGGTGACGTGATGCTGGGCATACTGAACGGCACGCAGAAAGTGGCCGTCAAAATACTTAAGGATCGAGAAGCCGCCAGTAAATTCCGCGCAGAAGCCAGCGTTATGGCGTAAGTCAGACGCACTGTCTACACAATAACACACAATGAGTTTATTACGTATTTACACGCTTTTAGTAGTTTCACCTATATGTTTCTATGTAACGAAACCACTTCCTTGTCACCTTTGTTTAAGAGTAAAAATGTTATGTGTAAAGGTCGCTAAAGCACGAGAACCTAGTGCGGCTGCTGGGCTGCGTGGTGTTCAGCTCGAGCGGCAGCACGTGCATCGTGACGGAGCACTGCGCCCAGGGCTCGCTGCTCGACTACTTGCGCAGCCGCGGCCGCCACTATGTCACGCAGCTCAACCAAATCAACTTTGCATAGTTAGTATTGCATTCAATGTTCTAATCAATCTAAAAGCATAAAAATTAACTAAAGTATAATATATTATGTCAATCACTTAGGTGGACTTACAATAACTTTCTATGGTTATCAAATTGGGTCTAAAATAATGCTTTATTTGCAAATTTGTTTAATTGATACGTGTTTGGGGTTTGGGACTTGGGTGCAGACAGAGTATAAGTTTACACTAAATATAAAAAATTAGAAATGAAAGATATAATCGACTTTGGTTCCTATGAATATGTTTTGAGTATATATTATGTTTATGTATAGCGACGCGTGTTGCGGCATGGAGTACCTGGAGCGGCAGCGCGTGGTGCACCGCGACCTGGCGGCGCGCAACGTGCTCATCTCGGCGGAGGGCACGGCCAAGGTGGCAGACTTCGGGCTGGCGCGCTCCGACGCCGCGCCGCTCGACCCCACAGACGCGCTGCGCGTGCAGGCCAAGCTGCCCATCAAGTGGACCGCCCCGGAGGCGCTCAAGTATAACGTGAGTCCAACAGATACTTCACTCTAGGCTAGCGTAAGCATTACTTCGTAAATTAATGTAATCTTACATTATTTCAAGAGCCCTTTTCTAACTCTGTCTTATTAATGCTTATTATATTATTACTTACTTTTAGGTAACATTTTATTTTCAGAAATTTTCAAATAAGTCTGATATGTGGAGCTTTGGTATTCTTCTTTGGGAGATCTATTCATTTGGAAGAGTGCCATATCCAAGAATTGTAAGTTATTTAGCAATTTATTATTTTATTTTATTTATAATGTTAAGGCATTTTTAATTGCTTACTAAATAACTTATTATGTCATAACCAGCGCTGGAGTCCGAGGACAATCAGCGCTGGTCTTCTACTGAGACCGCTTGGTGATGCTACGGAGTCCAGCATGCACACGCTCATGAACAAATAAAATAAACACGTGTTTGATGATGTTTGGCTAGATAAGGAAATGATATGTTTCAGCCGCTGGCGGAGGTGGTGCGTCACGTAGAGCGCGGGTATCGCATGGAGGCGCCGGAGGGGTGCCCGGCGGGCCCGTACGACGTGATGCGCGCCGCCTGGCACGCCGACCCCGCGCAGCGCCCCACCTTCGCGCACACGCGCCGCACGCTCGCCGCCATCCGCGACCTGGCCCTGCGCGACCAGCCCGCCAACCCGCAACACCCACCCCAGCACCCGCAACACAACCAGCACAACCAGCCGCACCAGGTAATATTACAAATAATGTCTCCGCCACTTAATAGAAAACTTCTGATGATATCATATTTATAAATGTTTTTAATATCTCTGTTATTGTTATTCAAAATGTTTTTTTTATTGTTGCAGTGATGCTACAAATATGGAGACATAACTAAACTGTATATTTTTAACGGTTAAAACCCACTGTGAAGATGGAAGATGTATTTTATATAATAAATATTTGATTTTGTGTAAGTACTAAATTATTTTGATAAAGTTTAAAGACACTTCCTCGCTTAAGAAATAATCATAGTATAATATAAAATAGTTCATAAAATTGGTGTGTTATAGAGGAAAATTTATCTGATATTGTATATTATACATAGTATTATTTTATTACAGAGCTTTTAGTGATGGATTTAAGTTAAATATTAAAGGTTCAATTAAATTTAAATTTCCTTACATGAAATAATGTCTATTACCATTATTTTCCATTTCAGCACCATAACTAAAATTATTATAAATAAACTTATATTGTAACAATATGCATTACAAAGGTAGTAAAATTGCAAATGCACGAGTTACAATTTTAAAATATTTATAGTTTCACTGAAAGCTCTATGTAATATGGAAGGCCTAATGTAATCCATTGTCCTGATATATTCTTGGTAAGACTCCCCACTTATGACTACCATACCGTATGTCGGTACTATGGTACTGTCTAGTCAAAATAATTTTTATAATGTATCATAATATTTCTGAACTATGTTCAAACATTATAAAACCTCTTATTTAAATAAAGAATTTAAAAATCATAATTATGGTAGTAGATGTTAGTTATAATTATATTATTGTCAACAATTAATATTTCTAGCGTTTGCCGTAAGTCATGAAAACTAAGAAATTATTCTTTCGATGTATTTTAAAACACGCAATTATATAAAGATTTCATTCCTTTATATTAGGTGTAAAAGTCTGATATATAAACTTTTAGTGTATTTTCGCTAATCTGCATTATATTTGTGTTAGATTGGTATTGCACTTTATGTTATAGTGTAAGGCGTGCTTAGTCATAAAAACGAGTTGCGTTAGCCAACTTTCAGGTTGTGTGCTAAATTTTAGGAAGTAGCAATTTGTTCACTGTGCGAAGTATTAAATCTTTGTTAATTAATGTAATAAATGTCTGTCTGCGATATCATAACGAGGAATTATTCGTCATGACAAAAAAAATGCCGAAATACTATGAATCTCACTCAAAAGTGTCATTATTTTAAGCAAATTTTAAAATTCCAATTTGAAAGGGTAAAATTATCGTATATGTTTAATTTTGGCAAATATGTGAAATAAAGTATAACTAAATTATAATATTTATGTGTACATAAACTTCTCTCCACGTTAGTGTAGGTATACTAAGTATTAAATTTTATTGCGATACCAAGCATTAAACAAAACATTGTCCATTAATTTTATTATTTTTAAGAGCTGTGGTATAAAGGCTATATGACAGAAGTGCCCGTTCGTTTTATATTCTTATGCAATACTAGGAATAAGTGTTATATTGTTTTTATAAACAATTTTATTTATTAACTACTTATTATTGGTTAGGCTAATGATCTACTGAACCGAATATGGTCTGTTAGCGGGTTGTTCTCTATACATTTACACCCTTTAGCTTATTAGCAATATGTAAATGGCACACACATGATCTTGTCTCAAGTGAAAGACCAAGGACAATCAGCAGTAAATTCCGACTAAAACAAGTGCGACGTGCGTACTTGCCTACTTTAAATTTGCTGCGATTGGACGCTGTCTTAGTTATTGAGACTAAAGCAATAGCTATATAATTATTAATGATGATTATAAGAAGGACCCATCTACTCCTATATACATCATGTACAATGTTAGATAATTGTGTTAGGACTTCAGTACTATTTAAAATTGCAAATAATATGTCAATTGCTTTTGACTGCAAATACCACTTAATGGCAGGTACATCTTTGCCTCTATACATATTTAAAACGCAACAAAGTTATTAAGATTGAATTCTATATCTCAAACTTACTATGTTTATGCATTTTAGCTTTGCATTTCTAATATAGCACTATATTTTTAGAACTATAAGTTAAAAAATTATCACACTTATTCTGGTACATTCTTAGCATGCGTACAAATATAAATATTTTTTTTGATATATTTAAAATATAATATGAGAATATGTTTCATGTACACAAATCCTTACCTGAACCATTTTAACCTTTAAATCACCTGTTCTAAGTCCGAGCCACGACATATGAAATTTTTCTTATGAAATACATAGAATAATGAGACTGTAGATTATTAGATATGTAATGTTTAATGTTTGTAGCTTAAAATAAATAACAATTGCATGTAAACTCGCTAATGGACCCGGCTCTATGTGTGAGTTGTTTGTTCTACCAAAGTATAATTTCAAAAGTTATGTCGTATTTTTTAATGCAATAAAGTCTTCCTTTTTTATTATCCCTCTTTCTTTTTAAAGTTATGACTCTTAACACAATCCCTTCAACTATATACTAGTCTAAAGGTTTGTTATATTTAGAGGAACCCAACGAGAATGATTTTGCTGTTATATAATATGATAAAAAAATTATGTTCATTAAGAAAAAGTAATCTCTTTGTTTTTGTTTTCTATTGTACTTTACAAAATGTAAATATGTGTACTAATAAGTGACAAAATGTATTATAAGAAATATAAATTCATGAGTGGTTTTATTTGTTACTACTTTACATTGAAATACACAAGCTTGATAGCAGATAAAACTAGTTTATTAAAACAGTAAAAAAAAATTGGAAGGTTGATAATCTAGCATTCATTCTGTAACCCCAAGGTGGTGTGTGGTGGTGGTGGTGGGTTACAGGATGTCGCACTCCGCTCGCCATCAAATATACGGGAAAGCGCCTCGGCTACGATTCTGAGCAGAGATAGATCTTGAAAATTAAAAAACAAACCAAAAGTTGTGTATAATATATTTACTTATTTTAAAGTATCAATGTGTTACAGTTAAATATTTTTTTTAATTTAATATAAAAATTAATAATCTAGTATCAACTGAATACAGCATTTCTAATGTGAAAATTGACAATAAATTCTGAATTCGTTCTTTGTACACTTATAGCAAAAGGATCTGTTGGATGAAAAGTAAAAGCTACTAGCCTCCTAGCACTGGCTGGCACTGACTGTCCTAGGACTCCAGCATAAATTTTAAACTTGAGAAGTCCTGAATCTCGTGCATAAAACCTGAAAAATGTTTTTCAAGTAAAAAACTTGTTCTATTTATGTATATTTGTTACAGACTTCCAGAGTAAGTTCTATGTTTGGCTTTACAATAATATATTATATAATTATCATGTTTTAGGCAAACCTCGCTCATCTTGGTTACAGTAGTGCTAAGAAGTAATGCATAGGAAAAAACATTTTTGTGGACAAGGGTCTGCACAAATGGACAGAGAGGCGAACAGTCGAGGAAACGGCGCGGCGCTGTGTTTTTAAATTCTAGCTCCAAACTCATGGAAAATTAACATATCGATGTATTTTTAAAACAATATTTATATGAGTGTATAGGGCTAGTATTTGTCCACAAAACTCCACCATTCTGTTCATTTGCGCATACCCTTCATTTAATAGAAAAAGTTATTACCGTATTGGATATTCCCCATAAACCTTGGGTCTTTCCATAACTGATACCCATTTGTCATCATAGCTAAAGAGTCCGAGGTCTAAGTAAGGTGAGCCACTATACGACTGCGCGCTTATAGGCAGTTGAGCTAGTATTCGCTTAGTTGCTTCAGTCCGACCACCATATATGGCCCTTACAATGGTCTGTTTAAACCTTTGCTGAGTTAGTCTTGCATATAAGTTATTCGATGGGGAGCATGTGAACTGTGAATCTGCACAAAGCCTAGCATTTCTAAAACAGTCACAATAATTTTCAAATAACTGCAGTAAACCCTCAGAAGTGTTCTCATATACTTCCAGTATTTTACTCTCACTTATGTTGTAAATTACAAAAAATGACGATTGGATATTTGGCTCTGCTACTCTGAGAGTCACTACTTCTTCACTTGCATATTTAATGAAGAGATGATCTTCGTCTAATAGTTGCATTTTCCACATGCGCAAACTTTTAAACATGTCAAAGTATTTGTAAAATTTTCTTAATTCAAGAGGGTCCTTTGTTTCATCACTTATTGTTTTTGCCCTCTTGTATAGGAACACTAAAAGTCTGTGTTTTAAACTATTAATTGTCTCTTCATGAAATGGTCTTTCATTACGAACAGGTGCAAATACTGAGCTTACAATATATGGGTCATCATCATAACAAAATCGGCCAATTTTTCTAATTTCTATTAACATACCATCAACAATCTGGAATAAGTGTATAGTTTGATGTTGTACTGATAATACAGCTAGTACTTCTTTGTATAAATATATTCCTTGATTATGAGAGAGGTAGATTTTATCAATTCGAAAATGAATAGTATCACATAATTTGCCTTGATGTAAATCTACCAAGTGTAGTGAATAATCCTCCAAAGCTGATCTGAAAATGTAAATAAAATATATTATGATAAATTTGCTCATGTTATTTCAGAAAGTTATTTTTTAATATCAACCACTTTTAAAAAATTACCTAATAGTTGGTGTAACTGCTTCATTATTGCTATGAATGTGGTAAAAGTGGGGCCTCAGGTCCTCAGGGATGTGGGCTGCTGAGCCAACTATTACATATCTACCATCCTCTGTGAAAAGGCTGCATTCTCTATTCAGCTGTTGCTCCATGTATGGAAGCTGTCCAGGATTGCGCTCTGATCGTAAGTTTAGCCTTTGCTGACATACATTCACTGTATGTTTTGGCTGTAAAGGAAATACAAATAACATTCTTGATTGAGATGAACATGAAATTATAGAAATATTTTTATGCAATGTACAATGTTTTCCTACACTCATAAAGAAATTAATAACAATGATTTTCTAAATATTCCCATTATTTGAATAAAGGTGCATGCTTAAACTATGGTGGTAGAACTTAGGTACCTCCACCGCCCTCATAACCCAACATAGAGAGTCTTGTGTTGCAGTTGGGGAAGAAAACATATTCTTTATTTCTTTGGATTTTCTCTATGTTACAAATATTCAAATTAAAAATACTTACCCTAAAAAACCTATAAAAAATATGTGTTCTTATCCTATGATGTGTGTCATTTAACAGGTCAGATGGATATCCTGCAACCAGGTCTCCTGCAGCAGCAGCACCTCTGTATTCATAAATCTGCAATATATATGAAATTTTATTAACAATATCATATATCCTAATAGTTTTATATCCTAAGTCTACTATTATGTAGAGTAATCTGGGGACTTTAATATTAAAATAAATGTATTTATTTATGTTAGATTAACCTAAACTTTCTAATTTCAGCTGCATAAAGACACCTAAATCTGATTATTTGTAAAAGATAAAAAAGAAAAGACACCTTTGGCATGAGCACCACAACACCAATAAGTTTTTGTAAAGACCAGTACTTCTCACATTCTCAATAGCATTTAAAAATGTCAAATATCCTAAATCTAGTAATGTTACATAAAGAGTTTGCAATGTACCTCTAGTGAAGTTTGATCGGCAGAAAATGCAATAAAATGCTTTCCATCTGGACTAAACTTTCGAAGAAAACAAGGTGGTTTCTCTACGTTGACCAATGTCAGGTTAGGGAAGACGTTTTGATAAAACTCTCTCACAACATGAAAATGAGATCCAGGTTTTCTCGATCCATATATTTCTCTGTCCATTAACCTCATGACTATGTTCTGAGGTTTTATCTTCCTCGGCACAATCTTTTCCGTACATATAAAGTCCTCTTCATTAAGAGCATCAGGAGGAATGTCTTCATAATAAATATTTTCAGTATTGCTATTCATTATTCCGCAGTAGTTTTTTTATCATCAGTATGTCATAGTGAGAATTAACTTTTTTAACACGTTAGTCTTATTGCTATTATGAATTATTGGAAGGTAAAAAATATAAATATGAAAACTTGTAAATAATAGGTACTCATGTTTTGACTTGTGACAATTTTAATTTAACACACAGACTACTACATAGAATGTTGATTTGACAGAATTGACAGTTTTTTGATGTTATAAGCTAACAGCAGCTTTGACAGCTTTATTTAGTTTTACCTACTCTATAGCTTTAAATTTCATCTTTTCAGCCTAGACTTATTATGAGTATTACAGAGTTTCGATACTTACAGTTATAAAGACCTCCATAGGTAGGTACTTATTATAATCTTTGCAGTAGAAAGTGCATAGTCCCTAACTATGCACTTTCTACTCTGTAAGTCTATGGAAACAAAAAAAAAGTCAAACTGTCAAAGCAAAGTCAAGTCAAGACGACGAAAAGAGTAAATGTCAAATTTTAAAATTCATGCAGCAGTTGGTTTGGTTTGGTTTTCGTCTTTTCGTTTGGTTTGTTATATTGGTAACTGCAAGTTTATTGAAATACTCAGAATATGTTTTAAATGTATTAAATGTATGCACTCATAGTTAATTAGTAATATGGGACAACTAATGAAGAGACATAGTGATAATTTTAACTGAAACACACAAATCGAAGTGTAGCACATGATGGAGGAACCAATTTTACGCTATGAAAAGATAGATTTCTTAGGCGAAGGACAGGTAAAATACATGTTTGCTATATTTAAGTGTACTAGGTGATTTAGGTATTCCAAAGTCAAAAACAAACCAATAATTTTATTTCATACACCTAATTGACTGAATTTGTGACATACCTACCTCAACCAGTTTTATTGCTATGTTTATGTTTACATTGTTCTACATAATTTTCGTTATAATAATATTGAAATTTTTCAACTATGCATATGTAATTTAATTATCAATGTGAAACTTTTCAGTAGAGTAGTCTGTCCCTTTCTTATATCTTTTCCATATGTACTCAATGTAAAGTTATTTCTCAGTTTGCAACTGTGTACAAGGCCAGAGATGTGAAGACAGACAAGATAGTTGCAGTAAAGAAAATAAAAATAGGTTCTCGCCTCGAGGCTCAGGATGGTATCAACAGGACTGCTCTTCGAGAGATAAAACTGTTGCAAGAATTGCAACATATTAATCTCATTGGATTATTAGGTTATTAATATTCCTTCAATAAGTTCCATTGAAAATTGAATATTTATTTAATGCTTTTTGTGCATTTCTGCCATATATTTTCACAAAACCTTCTATTTTTAGATGTGTTTGGACAAAAATCAAATGTTTCTTTAGTATTTGACTTTATGGATACGGACTTAGAAATTATAGTTAAGGACAATACAATAGTACTTACTCCAGCCAATGTGAAGGCTTATATGATAATGACTTTGAAAGGTGAGTGACTTAACATACCTTATTGTTAAATTTTTAGTATAATACCTAACTATCAAACTGTACAATAATTTTTATTCTATCAAACATGCTATTTCAGGCTTGGAATATCTGCATCAAAATTGGATCTTGCACAGGGACTTGAAACCCAATAATTTGCTTATAAACAGGGACGGAATCCTTAAAATTGGTGATTTTGGTCTTGCCAAGGCATTTGGGTCTCCAACAAGAATAAATACTCACCAGGTAGTAACAAGATGGTATAGGTAAATATCAGTCTTATTTTTTTTAGTTAGTAGAATATAATATTGTTATAATTATATTATTATTTAAATGTTATAATATAATGCATAAAATTATGCATTCCAGATCTCCAGAGCTATTATTTGGAGCACGCCAATACGGGACAGGGGTAGACATGTGGGCAGTGGGATGTATACTTGCTGAGCTCCTACTTAGAGTGCCTTTCCTGCCAGGAGAATCTGATCTTGACCAACTCTCACGCATCTTCCAAGTATTTGGCACACCATCAGAGGAGAATTGGCCTGTAAATATATTTTTCTTCATTTGAATACTTGGCGAACTATGTGGCTTTTAGTAAGACAATGACTGGATGACATTTTATTAAAAAAATCAGGTATGGAAAGCATGCTCGTTTTGTCACAATGTTTTCCTTCACAAGTGAGTTAATGAAATATATTTGCTTAAAACACACAAAACTTAACAAAATCATTGGTATGTGCCACTGGAATTTGAACCTAGTCCTCTCAAATAAGAAGCCTAATTCTAAGCCATTCACTACCTAAAATGTTTAATATTGACAACATATTCCTACTTTTCTGCAGGGTGTAAAGAGCCTCACAGACTATGTGGTATTCAAGCAATTCCCAGCGCAGCAGCTGCGACACATCTTCAGCGCAGCGTCGGACGACCTGCTGCAGCTGTTAGAGAGCCTGCTATCGCTGTTCCCGCCGCGCCGCTGCGACTGTACGCAAGCATTGCAGATGCCCTACTTTAGGTAGCTTTTATACAAATATATCTCACTAGCTGTGCCACGCGGTTTCACCGCGTTAAAATACTTGATAGCCTATAACCTTCCTCATGAATGTAGCTATCATATAGAAAAAGAATTTTTAAAATCGGTCCAGTAGTTTC
>DWAV01001535.1:0-13284 GCA_018231305.1 Noctuana lactifera
AGGTGAACGACGAAGTAAACGGGCAAGGCCAATTTACTGAAAAGAGGATACATTTGTCAAGGTATATATTGCGCAGTACCCTAAAACATTGAAAGAATCTCTCTTATTGTAGTAATAAGATAATCTAAATCATGTTACCACTGCTAACCATGCCAGCCTGCCATTCTAGTACTGATCTTTGTTATAGAATATCTATACTGTGAGTAAAAAGTTGACTTACTCTTGACACTTGATTACAATCTTATACTAACTCAATTTCAATCTAAAACTTGTTTATGTGTTTGAAGAAATCATATTTATTATTGGTTTGAAATTGAATGTGAGTTGATAAAATTTGTTATCCATATTATTATGAACTATATAGTACAAAAAATTAAAATACTATTGAATAATAAATTGAATTACATAAACTGTATGTATTGGTTTTAAGGTAAATCAATAATATATTAATGTAAGAAATTAGTCTTCCCATTCTTTATTTTTCCTGCTCCATTGCAACATAAACTATAATAGTATATTTTGTAAGTAAATATCCTGGATAATTGTGATATTGCTATTATATTACAGCCATTTACCTTATTGGGTGCAAAGTCTGATCCCGAAGATATTTTACATCACAGAAAAAGCTTGGAATTATTACCCCTACACAATCACTGGTAACTATAAACAATTTAATAAAATATTAATTTTCTTATACCTATAATTTAAGTTAATTGTATTCATATAAGTTTTATTTGTTTCATGATTGCGTCTTCTAAAGAATATACGGTGAGTTATATCATATTTTATTATTTATATAATAAATTAATAATTTCACTATCTATCTATATATTTAATTTTCTATACAAGTTTTGATTTTTATATACAGTGATACCGCTACATAGAGTGCACTGTCTTACATAAACCAAGAAATATGCGATGTTCAAATCTCCACAATCATCATTGTTTAGCTAATGTACATATTATTATACATCAGACAATGATGTTAGATTTTATAGACGTAATTTGGTTTGCAATTTCGTATTCGTATTGTCTGTGATTTTATGTAATATTTTTGTATGAGAACTAATAATATGATTAAATTTAATTTTAAAAAAATATTCACCATGTTTTTTTCAGTGTTCATTCATCCCAAAATTTTCCATATCCATTCAGACAAGGTATGAAGATAACAATGGGACCACGGAAAATGTAAGTGTGAAATGATTCTTAAATTATAAAGCCATAATATATGAAATATATAAAAGGAGAACTGAAATGACTGATATTTTTAAAAAATGTTTAGCATAATATATATTAATATGATTTGTGATTTTTTGTAGTGTTTGGGTCTGAAACCAGAAGAATTAGAAAACAGGGAGGTGGATTTTATAGATATAGCATATGATGAGATGAAACCACATCATTACAAGGCCGAAGAAGATCCTAAGCTTTTCCAGTCCGAGAAATCAGGCCGGGGGCCGCTTAGGGAGGGCTGGCGAGACACTCAACAGCCTATTATGTGTTGCTACAAATCTGTAGAGGCGAAGTTTGAAGTATGGGGCCTACAGACTAAAGTAGAAGAGTATGTGCAAGTGGTAAGTAGACTAAGTATTTTAAGTCTATTATTTAAGTCTAAGAACATTACATAGTGATTTGTGTCTGGACCAAATTGGTTGGTATTTGAAAACAAATTCTAAAGAATAAGTCATTTGTAAGGAATGAATCAAAATGTTTTTCAAAACAGATGCAAAATCGTATTTTAAGACTAACTATAATACAGAACCATAATACTGTAATAATGAGATTCTTATACAGGCAATTCGGGAAATACTTCTTCTGGGCCATCGACAAGCTTTTACATGGATGGATGACTGGTATGATATGACAATAGAAGATGTGAGGAATTATGAAAAAGACATGCAAGCCAAAACGAATATAAAGGTACAATTTTTTAATTGTTATGTTAAAAATGTGACTGCAAATTATAAATAATTATCATAATATGAAATCAACATAGTTAAATGATTTGCATTGCTACACCATTATTCTTTAATGTGATTACTTAATTATTTTTCAGGTGAAAACTGTGGTTGAGAATGAAGAGGCTCATAAATCTGGATCTTCACAGCCTCCAACTCCAAAGTCTGCTAAAACTCCAGTAGGGAGTCCCACAGCGGAGACCAAATCATGGTTTTCATGGTCTTAAATTAATAATACAATTGTAAGGTAGACAAATTTATGTGACATGTGAAAGGGTATCTGCATGTCTGCAGTGAGCATTATTTCCATGCTTGTTACTCTAAGCAAAGTTCCACTTTTAGATGTAAATGCAAAGTAGATGAATATTGTTGTAGCTAATAAAAAGTCCAATACCAAAGTCCCTAAAATATTGTTACCAAATTCATTTATCACCATATAGATTATTTTTAGCACTATACTAAGCTCCCTTATTGTCAAAATCTGAAAATAATAATTTTATTCACCCTATCATACTTAAGAAGCCTTTGTACAATACTTTAGAAGTGTATCAAGTGTGTACATATTAATGAAATTAATTTTGAAGTTCTAATAGAAATACAATTTATTGTTATTAAGAATGATTTCAGGTTATATTTTTATGCAATCTACTCATGTATACTTTTAATCTAAGAGATTTATGTACTAATAATATATTTCCACTTGATGAAAGATTTTTTATATGCTTTAATGTAACAGATATTTTTCAAAACATTCTAAATACTCCGACTGACATATTTTGAAACTGACCAGTCCCTTATAATACTTATTAATAATAGTACTTATACTTATAGTTGTTGAGTAATATTGCTGCTCTCGTCTTGTCACGTGGTAAAAATAATTGTAGTTCCGAAATTTCGCTATTGTGATTGATATAACTGCGTCTCGAATTCTTGACATCACCACTTTTAGTTTTCTAAGCTGTTGTCTCGAAGGGAAAGTTCTTTAGCCCGATTCAGATCTAATACAGTTTGATATTACCTATTTACATTTTGTCTAATATTTATATTTAGTCACCATACATTTTCTTCATATTGATTAGTAAATATCATTGCATACATAATTGATTTGATACTACTGATATTATTTCCGGTTTAGTTCCTTTACAATTAGTGTCCAATTTTGTCACAAGAACCATATCCAGTGAGTGATATTCCGGAATAATATTTTAATGGCTGTATTTTTAGCATTACATAACAAGTATTATTAGAGGTGGATATGGTATTGTTTAAAATATAAGTAGTAACGCAACATATATTAGTATCGATATAATTTGTGTAATAATAAGGCCTAAAACTTAAAGATTGATTACTTCTTCCTATTTAATTAATTACTAAATACTATGTCTTTTTCTAAGGCCTATTACGCAATGACTCCTTGATGAATAAATTTATCAATAACAAAAGAGTAACATTAATATCTAATTTAGTGTATGTCTAATATACAACTGAAAAGTATAAATATAGCATTTTACATTCCTTATTTATTTTTATATATCTCACATTCAAACTCACACATTTAAATTAAATGTGGTTCTGGGATCACTGTATCCAAGTTGTAGTTAATAATATGTAGATGTTTGTTGTAATGTTAACATATAATTAGAGTACAAAATAATAATTTAGTAATCATATTTATCAGTGTTTAAGAATTATATTAAAAAGGGCATTTTCAAGCCCTAAATCTGCTGGTACTATCAAACTATCAATCTGGTATACAAATTTTTGTGTTACTCTAGCTAGAAATTTATAATTTTTTTAAATAATAATTATGTTTAGTTTCAGAAAATTCGTAGAGATTCTTTGATATTATATCGACAATTAGTGTGTCTATAACACTTAATTGATGTCTATATCTGTCTTAAATGTTGTGTTGTGAATTTAATGTATTCCTATTAAATGTTTACGTATTGGTGTATTAGTTTTAAAATGCCTTTTTCCACATTACTTCATATTAAACCTCTTCAAGGTACAAACCTAACAATAGTGTATTCCTATATAGGAATACACTTGTTAGTGTATTCCTATTCAGTGGAAGAGGCACCTTTATCGTCTCATTACTAGATATAGGCCCCAAATATTACTTCTGTGTATGAAGTAGATATAGAATATTTGTATCGATATATATAAATTTTAGTACGAAATCGAATATTTAAGTAAATATTGTGTTGAATACAGAGGATAACCATTTTGTATAAGAATGGTTTCATGAGTTTTGTTGAGTGTCTAACAATCTTTTACTCAGTTGATATTTTTCCATTATTGGCTTTATATTAATGTTTAGTTGACTGATAATAAATTTGTTAGTAAATAAATGGTGTTTTATATTCTAACGTAGTTGTGTAGATACGATATACATGTTATCAAATTAGCACTGACTGTTTTGTATAGTATTATATTAGTCCTAACTGAAATTAAGACTGCCTTTAAAACGAATTTCAGCTCTATAAAAGTTACATACCTACATCAATGATCACGTACTATACCTACATCTGATTTCTTTTTTTCTAGTTTTAATTAGTGATTTACTCAATGCCCTCATTACGTTCCTCTCACCAGCTTCTTGCTCCATCTTCAGACCAGCTTGAAGTCATGGGCATGGCAATGTCACCGAAAATACGCGTGTATAAGTATTAAATTTGAGCCCTGTTTGGGCTTCAGGAAATGGTCCTAATTTAGCTTCGAAGATTTGACCCGTACATAGGTTAGCTACCTATACATACTAAACGTTACAACTTAAATAAAAGTTTGTGAAAACGAAGTTTTTATATAATTATATATTTGTATAGAATATTACCTACTTTAAAGCTGTCACTGTAAGCCAGTCATAACTTTACGGATCCATTTTAAATGAGCGCCTATGCTGACGTAGATCCCTGGCAGGTTGGACACGCCACAACCAACACCGTGGCTACATACGCCTTCAAGCAACTTACCACATATGAGAGGGCCACCGGAGTCACCCTGTAAATTTAGTTTTTAGTTTACATGTAGATATTTTAGCTGCATTAACTTTAATGCTACATTATGTAGATTTTATATAAATAGGTAAAGTGAACCTACCTACCAATTTAATACAATTATTGCTACCAATACATTTTGCAGTGACCAACACATCATGCTTTTTATTAGCAAAAAAAATGGTACTTTTTACCGACAATGTGTAGAGAGCTAAAGAGATCATGTGCAGACGAAATTTTATGCTTGGGCCTAATATG
Source organism: Noctuana lactifera (assembly GCA_018231305.1). Classification (NCBI taxonomy): domain Eukaryota; kingdom Metazoa; phylum Arthropoda; class Insecta; order Lepidoptera; family Hesperiidae; genus Noctuana; species Noctuana lactifera. The sequence goes on from DWAV01001535.1 coordinate 5,216, forward strand.
TCCATCTAGCCGATAAGTAGGTACTAAAGACATGTAGACAGGTACACCTACATTACTCGTAGATAGTTACCTGACACGCATCAACTCCATTGCCAATAGCACATATCATGCCGCTGTCGGGGTCGGGCGCTATGTATGCACCGAGCATTTGTGTGCATTCGTCCAGTGATATTATTTTCAGATTCGCTGCCAACAGCTTATCAGAAATTTCCGTTTTATAAATATCTTGAAAGCCATATCCATATATAGCGCATTCGCCTGAAATAAACTTTTGATTATGTGGTCGTAATGTATTAAATCTTATTTTCCTTAAATTTCATTACCTTATTTAATCTTATTTTCGTTTATTGGTGTGATAAGGTGATAAAGATGGTTTCTTATAAGTTTGAATCTGTAATTCTGCATAATTTAATCGATGAATAAATAATTCTAAAAATTGATTTTATTTATTAAGATAAACGGCGCTGTATTTGGCATGAACAGCGATGAAATTTTAAGGTTAAATGGTACATAGGTAACCCTTCTAGGTAGGTACACAAAACATTTGGCACTTTTACAAAATCACATACCACAAATAGGCGGTTTACCTGATAAACCAAATGATGATTTAGGCAGCAAGGTATCGTTTAGCCAGTTTATGTCATCTAAATCTAGTTTTATGCGCAATAACGCAATGTCATGTGCCCTCGTGTACCTGAAACCATAGAAGTTGTTGGGTTGTAGGTACATTCTCGTGTGAAGGTAAGCCATCTGTTTTATTTCTTCCGTTACATGAAAATAATTATAAAGCGTAAAACTAAAGTCTGGTTTTATAACACATATATGAATAAAGGAAAAAATTATGCATTAGGAGGCAAAAGTAATGTAACCTATCTACTTACTTATGGTAGGACTGATGCGAAATAACTTCTAACACTTTAGCCGTTGGAGCCGTTCGTGTTTCATTTATACAATAATTATTAAGTGATAGGATATACTCAGTGGGATCATTCTGAACGCAGTGAGCGGCTGTCACTGCAAGCTGTGGGGACAGGAGGGTAGCTCCACATAGATGTTGTGTGCTGGTAGCATTCCTCAAAGAGGTCACTCTCATTTGAGTACCTAGATCGAACAAGTGAGACATTTAAAAAAGGTATTATTGCAAATCATATTATCGAATGTATTGACCAAAAAAAAATCAATAGGTAAATATATATAGGTACACCTAAACTAAAAACTTAAAATACTTATAAATAGATATAAAAATAATAAATATAAACAAAAACAGATTTTTAAATACAAAAAGCTGCTTCCAAATTATTGTCCTCCGGTTGTGTCCCCAAAACACTGGCGACATTACCTCGTTGAATTGCGATGCTAATTCTTTGACATGGGTAAATTCAATTAATGTGTAAAGTGAATATTGTAAATTAAACAGATAAGAAAATATTTAAGATATCAGCCAAAAACTTTAAAATAATTAGGACACTGGAGCTTATTGAAAAATAAAATAAAAACGTGGAGCGCGTGTGTCATAAGTAGGTAGGTACATGCCTTGGAAAAACATTTTGCTATAGAAATCTTTCTTATTTTAATTTTATCATTGACATATACTTTTTTATGTGGCGCATGAATTCTACTAGTGAAGCTCTTTAATTTGAATAATAAAATTAATTAATTGCATTTAACTCGTTTGAACATCTATCCATCGTTGAGCAAGATTAGGTAATAAGTAGGTTGGTATATTATCTAGGTACGAATACAAAGAAGAGTCGCTTAGCGCTTTTAAACAATATAGATCCTGCTTAAATACTTGGTAGTATTTGAAATACTTGGCGTATTTTTCTCCAGACTATCGTAACTATAGGTATATGAAGGTATATGTGTAGTGTAGGCAAGTCGAGCTAGATCAGCTCCGTATTTATTGAATTACGACCCGCGGCCGTGGGCAGGTGGCATCGTAACTGCATTAGTAGAGTTCCGTTTTAAATTAAACTTTTAAAATGTTCGCATTAGCGTAAATGGAATTTTATTCTTTATTCTTTTTTTATTTGAAATACTTCGCATATTTTTCATCAGACTATCTTAGCTATAGGTAACGTAACTATACCTACCTATTTATGCCTATGTGTAAGCAAGTAGAGCTAGATCAACTCCGTATTTATTGAATTACGGGGAAAACTGCTAAGATAGCGGGAGACCGCTGGATTCACAGGGCGCGGCTGGACCGAGTGGCGCTACATAGGGCAATCCTATGTCCAGCAGTAGATATCCAAGTTCTCATGGATGGATGGATAATTATTTTTAATACAAGGTCTAACTATTTCCCACTTCTTTACACTATTATTATTAATTTAATCTGCACTAGATTGATAGGCGGTGTACCACCGCCACACCCTTTTATACCGTGACGCAATATTCAAACAGAAAGGTGCGGTAGCCCATAAAGTGGCAACCATCTTACGGCCGTTTGGCCGTTCCAAATATTTAATCTATCTTCGATTTAAAAAAAAGGACAGAAAATCTTTTTTTCCTTTACTTTATGGTAAGTTAGTAAAAGGACATTTAAACTTTAAATCGGAGAAAGATTTATTTGGGAACGGCTTCTAGACGATGTTACGAGTAGTAGATAATCTATAGGTGTTTATATAGTCTGACTACAGATTTAAAGATAATAATACATACCACATTTAACTTCTATTCCTCCTATCACTCTCTTAACTCTTCTGCTATCACTTAATCCAATTATCAAAATAATTATTAGAACCATAGCCATTATACTATTGTTACAGATACTCGCATGATTCACGTATTTTAAAACACATCAATTTCAAGAACGCGTAAAAGAAAATCGTGACATAATTGTGTTAGTACAGTTGTTTAAACAATAACTACAAAATAGTCAGATTTCTGATAACATTTATAGCTGAAAGACTAAGTAACGTTTGCTGAAATTCATGGCGTTAAATAAGCATATTATTTTAATATTTAAAAGGAACATCCAAATCCGAATATCCAAATCCAATTCTTATGAATTTATAAAAATTGTTTGTAAAAATTTACTGTTTGAGTAGGTACTTAGTTAATTTAAACTAACAAAAGATGTATAAAAAGTCGCAATCATCAGTTTTTAGTTTATTCGCTTGAATCTATGATCCAAGCAGATCCTCCCTATGAATATCATAAATATTCATTTACTCATATTAAATTTTAAAATTTAATTTGATAGTCTTGTAAAAGTATTTGCGATTCTGATCCATAATATTATAAACTAAACATAACAAAATGAATACTTTTAAATATTTTATTTCATTTAAGTAATACAATTGAACAGGCGATACGGTAGAACTAGAAACAACTTTAAAATTAGATAGAGAGGGTTTCTCATTAGTTATCTTACTCTAAAGAGCTTTTTGGGGAAAGGCATTTCCATAATCAGCGTTGAACTGGCGACGATTGCTTATCTTTAGAGTCATTGTCCTTTTAAATGTACATGCCACATTTGTGGGTTTTTAAATTTAGACATTACCTACAAGTTTTTAAAAAATACGATCATTTTAAGACTTGTAGGTATTGCAGCCGCCCTCATAATCCGCCGCTTCGGAAGCAAGTCCTTAGTGCTTCGGTCAAAGAAGCATTGACATTGGGGACTTTTATTTTAGTGACAACAAAGGTTCTACTCGTATATGGGTGTTCATAGGTTGATGTTGATTGTGACCAATTTAAGTCTTTTTAAAGTATTGCCATTCCATACAAGTCCTTTAATTGTATGAAGCTACTATTGCGAGTTACGCAAGATGGTTATTGGCTATACGATAGAATGTGATGAATACGGATGAAAACGATACGGATAATAGGGATTAATACGATAGAAAAATCTTATTAAATTTTTTTGGTATGTGTACATACATAGTAAACTCCAACCAAATTACTTTGAATTGGATTGGAGCTCTGAAGGCACGCATACGTGTATACCTATGTATATATGTATAATAATAGTAGGTATGCGTGCGTTATACATGTTTACTATAACAATTAAGAGCAATATAATAATTAGCAATACATACATACTAGCAATAGAGTTAGTATTATTTGCCAACAGCTACGTAGATATACATTATATCTACAAACAAACAATGAGATTAGATTCTATTGGTCCAATTGGAAATGAAATAACTGAGATTAATGTGAAAATGTTTCAAATTAGTCTCAGTTGTACGTATCGTAGATGTAAGTACTTGTGCTTAAAATAACGTGTCTATAATTATTTAGTGTTATTGTTGTGGGATGCATGTGATGCCAAAACGTAGTGACAACAGACAGGTGGGAGCGGGCAGCGGGAAAAGCAGCGAGGTTTATGTAAGACGAGGGCGCGAACGGGCGCCGCGGCGGCAGTGCTCCGCCGACCGTCGGGGCACACCGCGCCATCGCGCCATGGACCGGGCGAGCGGCAGCCCGCCGCCGGACCCGCCGCAGAGTGCACCCGCCGGCGCCGCGCACTCTGGCTTCGGGGCCCTCTGCAGCGCGATCTCCGACACGTTCTCGGTACGTAGCCGCCTAGCCGCGCTCGGACCGACTCGTGCTCACGTCTTCGTTCCCCTCGTCCGCACACCGCAGACCGCAGACTGACACCGACACTGTCCGCTTGATTGATGCTTCAAAACTCTTTCGCGATTCAAACGCATTCTGGACCGGAAAATGCCATCCTTACAGCTCAACATCATTCCTTGTAACGCGCGGCGCCGGCGATGTGTGTCGCGACAATTCTATTTCGGGGCACACGTGCTTTTCGAGGTCGACGAGCGAGGCCTCCGTTCTCTCCGAGCTCCAGCGGGAGCAGGAGGAGCATGGAATCGGAAAAGTCATCGAGAGAATAAAAAATATAAACAAGTTTATTATTAGAATGCTCGTTCGGGCCGGGTCGCACGGCCGTGATTTGTCCGATGGCTGTGATATACCGAAATACCCGCGCAATAAACGAACACCCGTCGCACGGTGTACAAAGGCCCGGCGCGACATCGGCCACTCGTTCGAACTCTACAAGCCGGCCACCACGACCGGCATCTCTCGTCTCATCTCCTCGACCACCTGACTTCGCTACGACATTGCTACGAATTTCTGCTCGCCTGCGATCATAGGTACAAAACTAATATTCGTTAAGTTTCAAATTAACGGTAGTGCTTGTTACCATAGTTGTTATATGTTTCGTCAATGACAAGTGGTAAACAACGTTTAGTTTTGCATTTATAGTTTAAACTACGTGATGGCAATTTAGTTTGGTATCTATAGGTAATAGTTGTGCCAATCAAATAAAGTAAAAAATTAAAGGTAAGAAAATTGACCAATTAAAGTTAATAAATAGTGAATGAATGGTAGGTTAGGTGCCTAAACAAGTTTACCAAAATTAAGTAAAGTTTAGAAAGATTTCGGTAACAAAACTAAAACGAAAGAGTTATTAAATAAAGCCAATAAAATTAAAATTGATAACTTTATATTAGATTAAAATTGAAATAATTATTTAAAACTAGCGACTCGCCCTGGCTTCAATTAGAAATCACGTGTGGTGTCATTTGTGTTTAAAAAATTTTGTGCGTTTTTTATAAAGAAGTGCGCTTAGCAAGAAACTATTATATCTAATTTCATAAAATATACCTTTGATTGCTCGAGTTATTTAGATTTTGTGATATCTCGGCTCTTATACATTATGTTTATGTAGTTATCCCCATTTTGCAGTCTTTATCACACACAACATGCGTTTAGGATTTACCACTAAAACCGGTCAAAATATACTAGTATTAAGTTATTTCGGCAATACAATCTACATAATTTTTTTTCCGCTAATAAATGGACTGCAATAGAAATGCACTTCTTTAAAATCAAATATTAATAGCGTAGCTGCTTTAGCGTAATAGTGAGCACGTAACGTGACAGCTAATTGCTATCACTCCAAATAATTTGTATTACTTTTATGCCTAAGCACTTGAAAGTGAAAGTTATATCAATTATGTAGAGCAAAATATAGAGGTGATGTTAATGGTTGCATCTAATTATATTTATATTGAAGAGCACATTCATTCTATGTACTCATATAATATTTATATTTCTTTATTGGATTTGATTGGATTTTTCGAAATATAAGTGACTTTGTTCGATCACTTTAATTTTAACTTTAAAATATAATTTACCATCGTTAATAATGACATAAGTTATATTTATTTAATATTTACGTACGCGTACGAGTGCCTATATCATAGCATTTTATATTAGGTACGTAGGTACTTAGTTTAGTTAGCGATAGATAAATCAAATTACGTAACTAAAATATTACACCGTCCAAATAACAATGAAGAATTGAATATTAAGCATATATTTATTAGTTGCAATTCTTTCTATATAGGTACCAGTAAGTATAGGCATAATAATTCTTAAGAAGTTATAAAGAAAACGAGCCAAGCCAAGGCCGTAGGTATTTTACTTGTTTTGAAGCGCATTAGGAAAAAAGGTATCGTTTATCACACTAATTAGGATTGAATATAGTCTTTATTATGTCTACTGTTTGATTTAGCTTCACCGGTACGCAGCAGCGCACCGTACATCCTGTTTCCTGTTTAAGTGGCTTCAGAGACTTTCTGTCGGAAAATTAAAAATAGTGATCAATTACTACAGTTAGTTAATAAATATATATTTGTTTTACTGCGAAAAAAAATTCTATTTTTTAGGGAAAAGTAATTGAAATGGGGCAGACCTGGTTTATATCCAAACTGTACCACGTCGACACGATAAAGATTTTTGAAGATAAAATGCTAGTCAACTTCCGATAGGATTTACTGGTTGTTATCAAACGATAGTCTCTAAGTGATTGTGCGGTAGGGGAAGTAAAACCTTACTTAACCAATACTTAACCGATAAGCAATTACTTATTGTGTATTATTTAATCAGGAGTGCCGTATATAAACCTCAGATAGGTTTATAAGTAATGATTGTCTATGGACTAACGAAGTAACAACTTAACATATAAAATGACGTGCATGCTCTTCCACGATATGAAGAAAACAATCGGTATTTTCAGCTTATGTGCTGTCTTAAGTATGAAATCGTTAGGAAATATTTTTTTAAGTTTCACTGGTTCTACTCTACTGGGCTTATAATAATATTTATAACCAGAATCCCTTTAGGTTCTCTCTGAAGTTACTCAAGTTAAAGTTTGGTGTACCTAGCTAAAAACAATTTCTATAGCTAAAAAAGGAGTTTCTATACCTACATCACAATTCTATAAGTACTTTACAAGGTATTATAGACATTTATATAAACTTTACATACGAATAATTCCAAAGTTCATTTCAATTTGTAAAGCTCGGTATTGAAAACTGAAATAAATTGGACAGGTATATGCGCTGAGGAACAAAATAAACAAGAAGAGATAAAAATAAAATATAATATACTTAGACGATGAAAATAAGTTGTTAAAAAGAAACAACCTTACGTACTTAAGGTTTTTAAAGCTATTTGACTAGTAGAGATTTGCAAAGGAAAAGATTTCATCTTCTCGCCGTATCCATTTGTGTGAGCAAAAGCATAATGTTGATATTACGTGTGATAAGCTTTAACAGCAAGGAAAGGCTATTTCAATGTAAAGTGGAAATACGGCCGAGTGCAAGGTTGGCACCATCGTGTAAAGGTTTGACCGCATCGATCGGTTACGCGGCGTTGGCATTGCCCTCTTTGCTTAAGATTGAAATTCCTTTGTGTATGTACGTGTCAAAGGGTTGCACAGTATTTGTTCTGTAGTTTTCGTGACAGTTTGTAGTGACAAATCTCATAATGTTATTAGGTATTTGTTAAATTAAAATTTTCTTCGCTGTTCCAGGAGTACGATTCAATCTTACACCTACCTTAATACATTTATGGTTCTTATTCTTATAGTTAAGATACTATTGGTATTGTAGTGTTTGAAGGCGTTCAGTTTTAATAACTTATTTGCTCCGGTCAGTGTAATGCTGAGTTTTGGTCGTTGTTTATATAAAAATTATACAATATTTATTAGCACTTTCTTCTGTAAAACAAACCTGAAAGTCTTCGCAAAGAGTTTA
>DWAV01001536.1:0-13273 GCA_018231305.1 Noctuana lactifera
TTAAATCTTTAAAACTACGCAACGGACTTTGATGCGGTTTTTTTAATAGACAGAGTGATTGAAGAGGAAGGTTTATATGTAGGTATAAACGTTCACAGTTTTTCTGTAGTGTATTTGTACATTGCACCCGTGCGAAGCCGGGGCGGGTCGCTAGACGCCATCGCAGTCCCTAAATGTAACTGTCAAATGAAGACCCGTTCTCTGTTTAAATATTTAAAGGTCAACGAAAAACAAAAACGAATCATAACAGCGACTGGCAGGAAATATAAAACAGAGGTTCACAAAATTGTACCTACTCGTATTTTCGTCAACGGACAAAGAGCCGTCAATCAAGCGACCATTGGAATGATTTAAATTTGGAATTCGCGTGAAAACTGCGATTGTTTGGTGATTCAGTGACATTGTCCCATCCCAGTGCTCAATGGTCGAATGGTGTCGTGACTCAGACATCCTTAAAGCGATTCACGGCATTGAGTTTGGCATTAAATTGACAAAGACAGAACTTTAGGTGATAAATTTTGACATGGAGTTGGCAAAGATAAAGTCAGAATTCTGATGTTCAGATACATATCAATATGAAAAGCTAAATGTGTATATACTCGTAGCTTAGATTATGTAAACGACTGTTCTTCAGTGTAGGTGGTGAGATTATTTCAGAGATGAGGATTCAACCCATTATCAATGATCGTTATGAGGCAATTCGATACATCATACGTGAGTGATAAATTCCTCGTGACAGTAAGGGCATTCTGAACTAGGTTACAACTGGGGATATTCTTCTTATTTAGTTGATTCCCATAATATGTTAGGTGTAGTAATCTTGTCATTGGATATTCGGAAGGACCTCGTCCTTTAAGTTCGAGCTAAGTGAGATATATTTTTTTATAGGTTTATGGGTCTCAAAGAGTTTTACAAGAACAATCCTTTCAAGGGTTCATATCAGCACACGAGTCAAGTTCAAGGTCGGCACTGACCTCACCCACGGGTCCGGTCCGGGTTTTCGGGTATTTTTGTGACCGTTTTATTCGGGGTCGTGGGCCCAGCAGTTTTCCTTCTACGACCTCTTTATGTTTACGCGCGAAAATGAAGTCGGTTAGCTTTGACGCCCGAATACGTAAATAACTTAGCGAAAGTATCGAGGAATTGTTTGCGAGCGGTATTGGGCTGTAATCTTATGGAGTTAAGGTCGAATTTCGGGATAATAGGCTTTCAGTAGATTTTCAAATTGACTACAACATATTCATGAAAACCATTAAGTTGCGGTAGGGTAACGACATGATCTAATATGATGGATCACATTTTTACTGGAAGCTATTTTCGCACTGTAGATCTAGCACTAACTAACAGAGTATGTACTAACTGCAATCCTTATTAAAGCTATATCAGATTCAGGTTACCAGGTTGTTACAAAAAATTCGCATTAACCACGTACAGATCAATCGCTATCCCCCATCTGTCTAGACGAAATAAAGACGCATGGGGCGAAAACTTCATTTTCGACCCTTCTGGGTCAGTTATGTCATCGCTATAAAAAATAGTAGCTCATGCTTGAGGAAATTGAAACGATACCTTACTTCATACAAACTGTATGAGTATCCTACGATAAAGCTAATAAGATCGTTCATAAAGCACAATAAAGAAAATCGCAAAAAATAATCAGCTTATCGCGGCTTTCGTATTTGGAGCTGAAAATGGCACTGCATTATTATATTTTGACGATCCGTGTGCTGTAGCGGTTACCATACTAATCCACCATTCGAAAGGTTCTGTTCTCGGTCTGGGTGTTTGTGTTGTTATCTTTGTATGTATCCATTACACCTACGACACAGGGTGTCATTGTGGGGCTGTGAGTGAAGCGTTAATTTTTTATTTTGTTATATTGTACGTATTGTAATAAGTCACTTAAAGTGTCAGTTTTTAAAAGGGACGACACAAGCGCTCACTTTATCTAGGCAAATGTCAGTCACGGTGACAACATTTTGCCCTTAAATAAAGGTTTAAGGTGAAACATCTTAATATAAGCACTTTTTCAAGTGTATTTTATTTTAGTGATAATGTTATAATAAGAAAATGTCTTGTCGTAAAGGTTAATATAATCTAAGAATCGGTTAAGGCTTTTAGTGTTGCAGAAAGTCTAGAATAGACGGTACGGTAATGTAACTAATGAAATAATGAAACTTTTTAAATTTGTTTATTTATTTATTTTATTCTTACTACTTCGTCAGGCTAAAAAGTAAACTAAATGCTTATATAAATGCCATAACTGTTTGTGTACCAAATTTCACCCTTTTTTTGTTACAGTGATAACTAATATGTTACAACCTAGATTACCACGTATATGTACCAAAAGACTTTTTTAACTGCAATGAAATGCTGAGCATAAATCGAAACGAATAATAAACTGTATCCGAACTAAATTAAGCATAAGCATAAAATGACATGACCAAGTGGCCAACACGGGTAATCTTGAACCTGACCCGGCGGGATTACGGGCAACCCGACCGCTTCGGGCGCTTAATTCCGGACACAGACTGCCCGTAGACTGTTCACGTACACTGCAGTTTTACGATTGCTCTGTAAGTTATCATTCTTTCTATTTATAAGGATTTCTTATGAATGAAGCAGTTAAAATGGGAGAGAAGTCATCTGAGATTATACGTGGAGGCGATACTACTCGTGAGGACTAAGATGGCCGCCTCGAATATACTGTGTCCGGCAGCAACCATCCCCAACCGAAACACAAGTACTTGCTACACGACTTGCATCGCAATAGAGTTGCTTTAATATAGGGTTCATGTTGCTTGGGTGTATAATTTGTATCCGCATAGTCACCAAGTAATGAAGGATCTTTAGGTTTAATTTCGCCGATAAGTTTTTAGTATTTAAAGACAGTTTTTAAACAATTGTTAGGTACATTTTACTGTTCAACTGTCCTAATAAACATCTGTTGGCAGAATTGTATACAGGATAGCCATTAATTAATATAATCATTATCGACGGTTGAAAAAGAAGTCATAGTAATAATTCTTATGTATGAAATTCTTTAAACGCGTCAATAAATTTATGCTTAATTATGAGTTTTAAGCTTAGGAATGTAATATCGTAATCCCTCCAGGCATCTCATTAACTTGATGTTATGGCATTGTGGAGAACGATTTTTGCATAAAACATTTTTAAGTTGTTCCAACGATAATGGAGTTTAGTATTACTTAAAGCTAGAACATAATACTGAGTTATTTCGATAAGCAATTTAATAATTATGCGTACGTATAAAATTATTTCATTAATCATTTTTATAATTCCATGTTAATATTAGGACAGAACGACATCTGTCGGATATGTTATTCCTGCATACTCGTAAGCTATCTAGGTATTATTTGGAATAACAGCTTTGTACTGTACATACGAGTATTTGTGGAAGATTTTTTTTAGAATGACCGAATGGATAAGTCCCTGAATACTGTCAAGTTAAATACATTTTTTTTGCTTTATGAAACACTTTTTTCTGTCCTACAAATAACCGTTGGAAAATATTGGGATAAATTTGCAAAACGGCGTGATAACCGTCTTGTGACCTCTTCGTGAATTACGAAGTCAACCGTCCCCGTCCCAGCGGGTTTATGAATATCCGGACACAGATACCCGCAGTCCCTTCCGAGGGTGTCTGGCGCGCGTCTGCTCCAGCCCGTGCGTTATCGAGATTAATGCCTCTTGTGCTTATCTGTGCTTACAAGGTCAGCAGTGCACGAGGTGTGATGCGAGTACATAAGTAACGACACGTCTTCTTTATCCGTGCTTTATTATGAAGCGATGAAACAAGAACGGTTTTTTTAAGGATGTCTTTACTTTGTGTTTTTCCTACATGATGTGGTAATATCCAACACTGTTTTTACAAATAGGAGAGAGGTCCAGTTTTTTACCAAAAAGACCACTTTTTGTAGGTATTCTATGAATGTGTTTATTAATTGTACTGTAACGGAATAATTTTCAACCGATTTAAAATAAGGAAAAGGCTCTCAATTCGACTGTATTTTTTTATGTTTGTTACCTTTTAGCTTTCGACTGGGTAAACGGATTTGGATGATTCTTTTTATTTTTGAAAGCTCATGCTTCCCGTGTGGTCCCATTACAATGGCATCTATGAGAAAACTACATAGGTATTTATTTTTCAAATTTGCTTTAAATATGTGCGCGACAATTTTGAAGTCTGTTATTTTAAGATCCGGCTTACATTTATATTAAATGTACTGTGTTCGTTCCGTAGGCAATCCTAAATCAATAAAAGTCTGTTGTTTTCGTAACGCAAGTAACTTTTACGTTAAGTTACGCAAATTACAATATATATCTTCGTATGTCTGTAGACATTATATCCTTCTTGATTGTCTGTTTTCAACTTGCTGAAAATACGTTTACATTAAAACCATTAAAGGTGTATTATATGATTGCCTTTGGAATAGAATACAGGTTTACTGTTCATAATTTGGTTGGCTGAGCTTTCGAACGAGATATATTGCAAATTGCTTGCCAAGAATACGACTTTTTAAAATTGCTGCAATGTAATGTGAACGTGATTTTGAATCTTCTTAGCAATTTGTAATGATTTTCCATTTGTTTATTTTTTTGTATTTTCTTTTTCTATTTATCGGAAAAATAGTTTATCAATTTTTTGCACAGAATGCTTTTTTAATTCATTCATCAATGGTGCTCGACATTTAATTCTATTCAAATTATTCGTATATCATTAAACTCCTCCTAAAAGGCTGAACCGAATTTGATGAAACGTTTTTTTTGCATCTACCTCCTTATCTTCATTCAGACTCACATAAGTTTATAATCACATTATGAGTGTGAATGTCGCAATTGAACTCAGTATGTGACGCTCCGATAGCATTCTGCAAATGTAAAATAAACTTTTAAGTTTAATAATTTCATTAGAAAAGAACCTAACACCATGTAGGTAGGTAGGGTTCCGTTTTAATTTTACTATTAAGTCTAAAATTTGAGTTGGTTTGATTTTATGGTTAGGAAGAAAGTAAGAAAAAAAAATGTTAAGATCGCAAAACGCCGGAAAAGCAATCTTTCTTTAGCCACGGTATTCTTTAGCATACTCCATCAAATCGCGCTTTATCTAGCGAGAATATACCAAAACACAACGCGGTGATATTTAGGTTATTAACTCCTCGAATGGCCCTCGAACCGAAAACAATGGTTTGGGCATTACATAGCTGGAAATAGACGCGGAAGGCGGGCGGGGGCACTTTCACCCTCGTCCAAGGTCACATGGGCAGACGGGGGCGCCTGTGTGCGTCGGACGATTCAGAGGGGGGGAGGGGAGGGGGGTTATTCTCTCGGCACAGACATTATCTCGTATTCGATAAATTTAGAAACTTCAAAATTTGTCGATTAAAAACTTCTCTCTCTAAACGGTGTTGAATGTGTGTTAACTAGTGTATGAAATACATTAATTTTTCCTAGACATTTTATTTTTAGCAATTTTTAGGTACCGTTAACAAACTAACACAAGTAGGTATATAAACACCCTGACCAGAAAAAGAAGTACCGGGATTCCGAGCCGTGGGTGCCATAGACACAAAGACAATTACAGAGAACAGAAATATAAATTCAACATTTAAATTTCTGTTCTCGGGAATCGAAGGACAATTCGAATGGTGGACCAGCATGGTAACCACTACTCCACACGGGCCGTCGAATAATAGGAATATTTCGAATGCAACATTATCTCTACTATGCGAGAATAGGGGTCTTGGTCTGTAGTACTCTATGTAGAGGCGTTAACTATATGAACGAAAAATACGTGTGTTGAAAATATATAGGTACATATCTTGTGCGTGACGTGTTCCGTTCGTTTGTTTTGATGTTGTGTTTGAATTCATGATTCATCAATGGAATATGTACCTATATGAAAAATTACCTATTTCGTTCAAACTACAAAAGACATTGAAAACTATTGTTGTGTATTAGATATAATTTAGAATTGACTAAGTAGGTACCTATATATTTAGTAGGTAATACGAGACGAGACAACTTTCTATACCTTTTTATTTTTATGCATCTTACGCCGCACGGAGGAATTTAAGATTTATTTTACAACTAGCTGTGTCCACCCGCGTTAAGAATTGCTAAGTAACGCTTGACAACCTATAACCTTCCTCGATAAATGGACTATCATACACTAAAAGAATATTTAAAATCGGTCCAGTAGTTCCTGAGATTAGCGCGTTCAAACAAACAAACTCTTCAGCTTTATATTATTAGTATAGAAATATAGATTCATGTAGAGAAGTAAGAAATTTGTCATTATATAAATAAAGATAAGATTTTTTAGTGTTAACTAATATAGGTAGGTATAGGTATAAAAAAAACTAAAAGTTTAATAAAGAAGCAGGGCGTTAAACCGTAAAACACTCGATTATAGACTAGACGCGTTCGCAATTTGTCGAGTCGACGTAATTTGGGCGGGAAATTGATTTTTTATGCCATTAAAGGCGGGCGCAGGGCGCGGGCGGCGGGGTCACGAAACTTATCGGATTTTCGCGCCTCAAGCACTGCTCGCAGTCGCAATCAGAACGAAGGTTAACAGCTTTATATCACTATCATTTAAACAATTACCTGTTAATCCACGCGTCGTGTATTTTGTATAATATATTACGTACGAGTACATTCGTATCTGGAAAGTCAACTTTTTTTAACGTAGTTGTTAGATGCGCATTTGTTTTTACTTAATCATTTTTTACTTTGCAAAAATGAATACAGCTGCTTTGAAGCAGTTTATAATATAATAATTCATTTGTTAATGGGATGAATGTAGATATGTAATGACGTGTTTGTTATGTATATCTAAGGCACAGCTATCTATTTAATTGTTTTTTGTTCCTATGTGCAGTTTAAACCGTATTCTTTATAGATTTGTATTTTTAATAGATAACAAAAGTTATGGAAGTAAACGAAGGTATTTTATTTAATCTGAAGGTACCTAAATTTAAATAAACTAATTAATTGAAACCTAAGTTATATATAAATTCTAATCGTACCTATTGCTTGTCTTTATTTTGTACAAACGAATTCAATTTGAAAGATTAACGTAATATCTTTGATGTTCAAAGCAATTTACTTTCTTATTTCTCACTCTGTAAACCCAGTAACAAGATATAAAAACTAATAATTTTAAAAGCTCTTCAGACTACCAGCCATTAGACAGAGCAGCTCTCGTCAGAGAAGACGTTGAACTATCAGTAAGCTTACAGAATTTTTCATTCTATTCGTCCGATAACTTTAATTGTTCTACGCAAAGTCGTCTACGATCGAACACGGAAGCGTCGCACATAGGTACACTGCAACGCTCTTACAAATTCGACGCTCCACACAGACGCAAGTTCATCAAAACAAACGCACACTACTTCAGCGCGTCTGCCGAATTACACGCACACATCGTCATGTACATAGACGTGCTACACCGTGTACGGGGTTGTGTGGTTGTGTGCGTGACTGAGAGGGAGAGTGTGACGAAATTTCACTTTCCGTTTTGGCAACGTCGCGCGGCGCCTCCCCGTTCGTCGACATTTGAAAGGGGGTGGGTGTTCGACTAGTTCTCTCTGAAACCGACATTTTTATTGATGGCAACGCGATTTCTAAATGCCGTTTGCAATACACGTGGTAACTAAAAATATTGAATTCGGATGTAATATTGTAGAAATGTAGAGGAACGTACACAGCCATATTTTACTTTTAAAACGAATGTTATACTTCTAGTTGTTGTGTGGTGTACTGTTTGTGTGTGTGTGTGTGCTTCTGATAAAGTTAAAAGCGAATATACTGTACTTTGCGTGTTATTCTATTTGCGCAACGGCCAAAGGCGCGATAACAACAAAACATCTTAGAGGTTGATTGAAAAAGAAAAGTTGTAGTAAACTAACGGTACAATGTGTGGGGCATTTCAAATACGAACCCACTTCAAAGCTCAGACGATTCTCGGAAGTGTCATCCTCGGATGTGCGAAAAGGACACTTGATAGTGCCGTCTCTCTCTCACGACTATCGACTCACAAAGGGACGCGGGCGGAATACTTTTCGTACATTTTACAGTTTTATAAATTCTGTTCGCGAATGTTTAAAATTGAAATCAATGTGTTCCTTTTCTTAGCTTTATGAAGATACAAATGATTTTTATACAATATGTCACCTAATTTTGTTAAAGCTGTTAGTTTTTAATTTTTTAATTAAAAATTGTGAACTGTAGCACAAACCATTTACAAATTATCATGTTATTTTTCAAAATCGAACATGTTCAAACCTTAACCCATACACTTAGATTCGCACTAAAGATAGATTGCAATACCAACTCAATCCAAGTCAATCGAAATAAAAAACAAGTAAATCATAACTGAAATAATGCTACGATCTGCATTACAACTCTATTTAATATTTTAACTGTAAAATCTCGAGAATCAACGAAAGAAAATTTCATATACGGCCTCTATTTATAGGTACTAGAAGTCGAGACTCTATGACTCCGGAAGACTAGATATTTGCCTATCACCAATTAAAAACATCAAACAACAAACATAATAAATATAACGCCTTCTCTACGTATTTACGAATATGAAGTATACGGTTTTCCGTCAAATTTTTGGTAGCTCTCGGGACCTTGGCGTTATCTTAATAGATTCACCATAACAATGAGTTTCGGATATTAGGCGATCGTAACCAATTTATTCGACTACGATTCATTGTTTTATGTATCGAGGTCACGCCTTGGTTGCTGGAAATTTCGGCGTTATTGCCTAGTATGTATTTTATGATGATATTAACATACATCTATTATAATACTTTTCGTGTTTCATGTAAGACATTCTTAACGCAACTCTGTAGTCGCCAAAAGCATCATGTTTTATTCAACGAAATGACATTTATTTGTACAAATACGGATAAACAAAAATGTTAGAGACATTTATAAAATCCGCCATATTTCGTACCTTTTCGAACACAAAGGTACAGTTTTAAGAACAAGCTAAATTCTTATTTTGAAATTCACAATGAACTCAACTATCCAATATTGCACATCATAAAAATTTAAATTATTTAGCGGACAGAAATCTTTGAGTGAGTCTTTTAGAAATAACGAGTGATATTCATACTCTGTAGGTACTATTTTTATTTTGCTTCTATATTCTGTACTACAATTAAAAGAATTTATGTACATAAGTTTGTATTTTATTGTTACACATGTCTATAAGATATACCTAACTACGATACGAAAAAAATTAAATGAAAACTGTCATAACCTAAACCGAAATGCTGAGTCCGCCACCGGTCCTCAAACCAAGAATGCTAAAGGACAAAGCTCCACGGTCACCAAAAAGACAACCAAAGTTATTTGTGTCCACACAAAGGCAATACACAAGCGCGCTTGTAACTGCAAGTAGAACCAATCGCTAGTGCAGGCTGCGCAGGAGTCGAATTACGCCGGACGTGGTTCAGGAAGTGGATACCGGACGCACGCCATCTTGCCGCGGATGCCTTTTGTTTAAAGCCTGTTTGCTAAGGACAAGGAAATTCCTCCTTTTCAGTCGAGTATAAGAATAAATTAACTGCTTACTGCTCCCTTTTTTCGGGGTCAAGAAAGACGAGTTCATTATTTAAGGACTAAACTTGCGCTTGCATTTATATATAAAATAAGTACCTACTGATTGTAATGAAATAATTAGGTACTAAATGATATGCATTTATTCTTGAAGACCAAAAGCTGTTTGATGACCAAAAGCTTTCTTGAATTGAAAGTGCTGATCTTTCGAAATGATTGCAAGGTATTTTATACGGTAAACGAAAATGTATTGTGTCTTAGAAGCTAAATTTTTTGCAAATAATAAATTTATTATGACCCGTTGCCTATTTGATGCATCTGCACATTAAAGCGCATCTGCAAACAGTTACGAACTTTAAGGAATAAACAATAAAGTATATATTGCATTCGTGGGTTTACACACTATAAGGTCTTGTTGACATTTCACAGTTTAGATAGGAGAATATTATTGTCGTTCCCTGAAAGAATTAAAGAATAAAAGAAAGAATATAAGACGCCAGGTAGGTTCCTTTGTGTGTTGTATGCGATTGTTGCGCAACGAAAGCTGCGATTTGCGATCTTACACACAATGGCTGATAAATCGTCCGCTAATTTAGTATGAGAAGCTTGCAGCTGGTGGTATGGGCTATAACGATACGAATTTCGGTTGTAGTGGAGTGATCTTCTTTTTAAAATAATAATGAAAGTAACAATGTTATGGTTTTTAAGCGAATAGAAAAAAAATCGTTTTATTTTCATTTGTAGGTTTAATTTAATATGTAGTCATTATTTATTAACAAGATAATCGTAATGTACTGCTTACAATTATTTAATTGGGTGTTGTATTTTCTAGTGGTATTGGTAATCGATAATATTAATTGTATGTCGAAAATTTTTAATTAAATTTTAAAAAATGTTTGTGATTATATTGCAAATAGTTCATTTTTGCCTATTGAATATAGGGAAATATGTATAATAAATAGATACAGCTATATATAAATAAATATAGCTGAAATCTTCCGAATAAGGAATAACAGTTCATGTAACAATGTTTTCGACGTTTTGGTATACGGTTACGACCTAAATTAATTATTGTCCTGCAATAAAACACGGTAGATACCTACTATAAATAGGTACATATTAATCTTATACCTGCTCAAATAAAAAATACTTAATGAGTTAATATGTATCACTTATTATATGTATATCTATATCACATTCAGTTTCCATCGGTGCGTCAAATAACATATTTTAAATATTCACAACATTGCGTTTTAAAGTACGCATTTTACAGAGCACGTACGCAGTTAGTAAATGCAAGATCTCGTCCAAAATTTCCCCTACGGTTTTCCGCCCACCACCCCCGGTGACTCATTCAACCTTTCGTGAAGTTTTCGTGTAACTACCTACGCGGTAGCGCCTACCACGTGTCCAACTTTCATCTCATGTCGATCTCATTTTATAGATATTCTATATCGGCCTGAACGGTACCATCTTCATACATTACTGCTGGGTGTAGTGCCCAGTTCTGTTCTGTTCTGTTCTGTTTACAACCAGGGTAAATTTCCAGCATATTCCAAGATGTGTGGAGGAAGAGTTGGTGGTTAGAGTAGTGACGGTGCCCGAGGTTT
Source organism: Noctuana lactifera (assembly GCA_018231305.1). Lineage (NCBI taxonomy): Eukaryota > Metazoa > Arthropoda > Insecta > Lepidoptera > Hesperiidae > Noctuana > Noctuana lactifera. Next base: position 11,211 of record DWAV01001536.1, read on the forward strand.
CCTTAGTTTTAAAATTTTTTAATATAGTTTGGTTTAGGATCTTCTCTAAAAGCGGGGCTAAGCTCGTTTATATTATAGGTATACTTACTCCTACTAAATAGTTCTTTGATTCTATTTTCAACCGACTTCAAAAAAGGGGGAGGTTCTCAATTCGACTGTATTTTTTTCATGTTGGTTACCTATTAACTTTCGACTGGGTGAACTAATTTTGATGATTATTTTTTTATTTGAAAGCTGGTGCTTACTTTGTAGTCCTATTTCAATTTGGTTCCGTTCTGACAATAGTATCCATGAAAATCATATAAGTCTTAAATTTGCAAATTTGCATTGAATATGTGCGCGACAATTTTGAAGTCGGTTGTTTTAGTAACGTGAATTACCTATAATTATTCTAGAAGTGTTTCCTTTGGCAATGCGGTAGGTACCATAATTCTGTATTTACGTCGTTTTCTATACAGGTAAGTAACAACGGGAAAGACTTAAAAATAATGTTATTACTAGCTGTTATCCAGAGATTGTATACACGTACGAGTACAATTACTATATTCTTACCCTCATTTTTAACTATTTGGAGCAAAATTATCCTAAAAAATAATGATAAAGTTTATTTATACCTTCATACTACGTAATTAGGTATACAATGAATACGCAATGTTATATTTAAATATTACAGAGTTGTTTAGCGAATAACAACACACGTATGTTGAAAAAAATATTCCTTCATTACGTATATATTCATTTTAATGTTTAACGCATTTATTTATGTATTTAAAAATCTGTCGGTCCATTTAAAAAAAAAATTAAATAATAAAAACAAATAAAAAAATAAATAACGTCATCGGCTGAAACTACGTTTACCTTATTGTTGTACGATGCTCAGCAAGACTGTTGATTCTGAAATGGACTGAGACACATACCTAGAACAAGAGAGGAGATCTATTAGATTATTGTTATAACATTAAATGAAATATTTTTTTATGTACATATAACTAAACGTCTACTAAAACTGTAAACTCTTAAAACAATATAACAAAACGATATGAAGATAAAGGTGCAAAATATTTGAAATAACTTTTAAATCAAAATTTCCTACAATCCTTTTAAATACAAATTCATAGTTATTCTCAAACATGAGGCATATTTGACAACGATGCTTTTAGGCCCTATAAATACCGTCGATCTAATTAAGTCAGGTACTATAAATCAATTACAAATCTATTGCCACCTTTAAAACGGTGTATATTGTTAACATCTAACAACAAGGTGAGGTAAAATCTGACATTTTTTAACACGGCTCGCTTATCGGATAAATGGAACAATGCGATAAATCCATCGGCAAGCAGGCAGCTGACAAAGCGGACATATGGTGCCTACTTCCTGATAGGACCAGCTGCGCACGCGCATGCTATGAAAGCTTATGATGACAGACGAAAGGTCAGCCTATCGATCTTGTGTTATTGACTTTCAAACTTAGATTCTAGCTTAGCTTAATATAAGGAAAAAATTACAGGGAAAATATGCTATGTTCATAATAAAAAACTAAAATTTTTTTTTTAGAATTTTTAGAACAAACAAAAGCTTCATTCCCACATAAGTATACATTCTATACAACATATATCTAATAACTAAAGCAAAACTTTGAAACATATAAAAACACCGCATATAAAGTTTACGCGTTAACGATACAGAAAAACGTTAAAATTGCAATTATAACAGTATCAATTCACAGAGCAACCCAGTGTATAATTATCGGCAGAATATATTCCGGGCTGAGAGTGCTCGCCATCGAGGACTAGCAATCAACTGAATAGAAGTGGCACTATTTGTGAGGAGCAGGCTTCGTAGGCAACCACTCGCTAACAAGTGCTTGCCAGCCTATTTGCTATTAAATATTAAAGGGCTGACTGTAAAATTGAGCTGTAGTCGAGCGGAGCTTCATAATACTCTGTTGAGGTATTATATTTTACTGTTTACTAATTGACCCGACGAACTTCGTACCGCCAATAGGTATCGACATCTGTTGGAATCGTTTGGAACTAATAAATTTAATAATCGTTTGTAGC
>DWAV01001537.1:0-13270 GCA_018231305.1 Noctuana lactifera
TAGAATTTTGTTAGTAACTTTCTATTCTCTGCAGATAATTTAGAACTTTATTGTTTTTTGTTGTTGAATATTGAATGAATGAATTTTTGATTATGAAATTTACGATAAAGATTGTAATTTTTTCTCAGCATTCACTTACTAACAAATGAGTGATATCTGAAATAAATGTTCATTATTATTGTTTAATCTATAGTTTGTATTATTTCACTGCATTAGTCTAATTAATACTTCACTTTCCAGAAAGCCCGTATGGAAAGATCAGCGCTCGACAAAATGCACAAAGAATACGCATACGATGTATTCAGAGGCATGCGGGTCGGTGTGTCAGATATAGCAGAGCAACGAGAAGCAGCCATACAATTATTATCTCTCTGCGGCGCGGAGATCATTGACCCCAGTCAGAACGCGCAAGGTTACACTCAAAATGGCGTCGAAACACAAAATGGCAGAACTCAACATGGCGCTGATTTCAGTGACGTTTTAGTAAGGATAGGCAAACATGATGATGAAGTTAGCTCCAAGTGGGTGTTTGACAGCGTTGCTGCCGGCAGGCCGAGGACGACTCGTAGATATGTTAACAGGAATTTATATTAGTGAGTGTGGTTAATTTAACTTAAAGCTGAATTTTATTGATTTAAACTGCTTTAATTTAAAGTTGTCTATGGTTTTCCGATGATGTGACTGTATCGAGTTTGAATTCGGTAAACTTGTAAATAAATGACTAACTAATGGTTAATATCTTTACAAGAAAATGTTAATTAATCAATAATGTAAATAGTTAGCAATAGGCGGAATTTGCTTCCTTATAATTCTGTCATAGAATAATTGAAGCATTATTTTCTATTTGTAATATTCCGTCACATTATACTTTTGTAAGTTTTAATTTGTTGACAATATTTTGTTTATAATAATGGGATTCTATTCATAAACTGCATGGCAAGGCATTTTCACAAGCGGCAAGGATTTGAAATGTTATTTTGACAACGGTAGTACTCATATTTCTTTGAAAATGTCTCAATATTATTCTTGTATTAAGTTTAAGTGGATATGGGTATTTTTGTACAGTTTGAACCAAAGGTGATAATCTCAATCCTAAGTTCAGTTTATTGAGTTGTATGGTTGGTCCATAGATGGCGCTAGTACGTTTAGAGGTCGCCCATAACTCTAAATTCGACCATTACTCAAAAAATGTATGTTTAAAATATTTAATAATGTATGTTTATAAATTGTTACTCCTCCACGTATGTCGATACAACAATATTTTGATTACTTACAAATTTCATTCTTCTTGATTCTTAAGTTTTATTTTACTTATTTATTCATATTATAGTAGATTTTTTGTATGTCTTTTATTTTTACTTACTTGATGCCATAATAAAATTATGGAGTATGTAAATAATAATTTATCAATAACTCGGTGTTTTATTGTAATAATACCACTACCTACTTGACTCAAGAAAATAGCTCCAAAAATATTTATGAAGTGCACGGTGCAACTAAATGCAATTCTAGTGTGGTATTTTGAAATGAAACAATTCATTTTCGAGTAAGCAAAAAATGTAAAAGGAAACCTTATGTTAGAATGTTTCATTTTAAGCGACATCTTAATATCTCATGAATAAGCGTAGTTGCAATGACCACTTCACCTCTGGTAACCTACACTTACGTTCGTTTACCACTCAAAATTACGAAAAAATTTAAAATATGAATAAATAACGCTTCACACTCATAGCCCCACCCTAGGATTCCGTGTCGTGAGTGCCATGGACAACAATTACACAACACCTTAGACAGAAAACAGAAATTTAAATTTATCATTTCAATTTTTGTCTTGCCTTGAATCGAACCCGGGCTTTCTTCTCATTTGCTTTATATTTGGTATTATATTAAAACGTACAGTAATAGATATTTACGAGGAAAACCACAAACTGGGGCCTATTATGAACTCTTATTGTCACTGTTTACATTAGTTACTCAGTCAGCGGTCACGTGACATCTAATTTGACCAATGAGATGGACGCGAGATGTGCATTGACCAATGAGATAGAAATGTTTTCTGAATGGTTGTCCAATAACTGTCTGGTTTCGTAAAGTTCAGAATACGTCTACAGGAATAAGCTAATAGGAGGCAAAAATAAAAATCAGTTGAGGTAACAATCAAACAAATTTATTTTCTCAAATAAGTTATGGCTAGATACCTACTAACTTTTACTACGTCAATGCAAAAGAAAAGCAATTCACACAGGTACCTATCTATCTGCGTCAACGAGTAAGTTGAATAAATCTTATTGTAATAGAATATTTTATAAATAATTCAGTCTACACGGCCGGCTCTACGTAATTATTGTACACAATGAATAATTATCATCAACATTTGTAGCTGGCTAAGTATAGAACAATTGCAACATTCATGGCATTCCTGTTATTATGATTAAAAAGTTGCTATCCATAAGATTGTACATAATATATTATAGAGAGGATTGTAGGAGGGAGAGGTATAACTAATAATATGATTTTTATTATTCATAATATAATACAATCATAATATATTATAATCATTTCAAATTGTCCCCTTAAACATAAATTCTCGCCAACTAGTGTAGAGATTTAATAGATGTCAGCACCGTCAGCTATATTCATCACAATATCGGTCAGCAGTACAGCATATAGGTACATAGATAATACACTTATACTGGGTACAGCAGTCGTGATCCGAGAACCTGTTAAAATAATAATAATCTTTATTGGCACAATATAAATACTTAGGTACATAATACAATTGCAAGTTTATGAAGCCTCTGGTCCTTCGTTATTCCGAAACAGTGCACCATGAACCAACATCTTCTACTTCATGAAAAGTTACAATTTCTAAGTTAAAAAAATATAATTATTATGGTTTAAAAAAAAATTGTTATTCTTTAATTTTAGTGTAAGTAAAAAGCGCGCTTCCCCGATGGTAGTGTAAATCGCAACCGAACTCACTGTCAAGCAACCTCGGGCGCGGTCGGTACTCCGATGGGTGACCGCAAGTGGCTAATTTCATGAGCGCTTCCGTGCTTCTTAGGGCACAAGCCGTCGGTCCTGGTTGTTATCGATAAATAAGAGTCGTTAAACCTGACATGGGTCACTCGCAGCTCCACCAATCGCATTGGAGCAGTGTGATGGAGTATGCTCCAGGCCGGCCGTGGCCAGGCCGGTTGTGGGGAGAGACCAGTGCCCAGCAGTGGGACTTAAAGGTTTAATTGTCTTCAATGGTGTGTTGATGAGATACCTACTCAGTGGTTCTAAAAAAGTAAAGTGCGAACAGGGAGCACTATCGCCACGCCCATAACAACAGTGAAAAATTATATCGCGTTAATACCAGTCCCCTTCATCCAGTTAAGAAAATATCTAACCAGTTAGGTAGATAGATAACTAAATAATAAAAAATTTAGAAAAAAAAACGAAATCGCTGCTTGTTTCGTTAAAACAAAAGCAATGCATGTTCCTCGAATTTCTGTTTCGCTGGTTTTGTTAGACAATGAAAAGGAAGAAAAAAAACTTGCAAGGGCCGTGTGATCTAGCTTACTTGTTCTTTTTAGGACTTTGAGCAACCTCTTATTGCGTGGCTGAAAGAAATGGCCTTGATTGGAAGACTATTCGTATCATTAACTTGACATTATTAAATATTTAACACTAATACAATACCTACTTACTTATACCTACTAGAGTACCTACTTAACAGTTTTTACTTTCATAACTATATCCGCTAGATCGGAAAACATGTAAGAAGCATGTAAGTTACGTTTACCTAATTTTCTTGTTTCGTGTTCAATAAAATGTTTAAAAAACTTTTACCGCTCAGACGCATCCAAAATGGCGGGTGTGCATTCCCGCGCGCACTTCCCGCGTCCGTTTCGCTCTAACTTGCCATTTTAGCGTCCATCTCGCTCGCGCCGCCAACCGCGGTGATGCAGCCGTTACGTTACGTTTACGTTTTTAATTAAATTCACTTGCACGTGAGTACAGATAATAAAAATGTAACTCTTTATTAATTTTTATCGAAAGCGTGTCTGATATTCATATTGCAGATTCCGTATTTAAGATATGTATGAGTATGTGTTATGTAGGTATGGAGTAAGATTCCGGTAGGTAGGTAATGGGTAGGTTCTTCAATTCTATCACTTTTAATCAATTCAATTTACATCATTGGCGGGATCCTGAATTCGATTCTCGGTAGAGCTGAAATCGAAAATTGTTCCCGGTATGGGTGTTTCACAAATTGTCTTTGTGTGTCCATGACACCCACGACACAATGGAATATAGAATCCCAGGGTGGATCTAAAAGTAAGGCGTAAAAAAAACCTTAATCAAAATTATATTCATGCAAATTTTTATTGTTTCTAAAAAGCTCGCTTTTTTAGTAAAATTTAATATTTCCAAGGGTTCAATTAATTTTATTACAAACAAACATGAATTTCTGTTTACATAACGTTAACTTTTTATTATGTTACTAGTTTTTAATTTTGCTATTAATAAGTTTACTAGTGAACTTACTTGTTCTTAATTTTGTTATAACCGCAAGCTTTTACTAACCTTTATAATTATATTTTAGTCTAGCTACGGTTCCTACGAAGTCAAGGAACCCTAAAGTGGAGGCGTGCAGTGCACAGATAGACCTTGACACCGAATCACTAGACCGTTAGAAATGTTACACTGAGCTTTGTAGTTAGATAAACGGTAACATTAGTAGGTACCTTAGTACCTATGTACTTAAAAATACAAATTAGGCACTCGGTTTTATAAAAACAAAGGACGGCCGCTAGTCGAACTTCGAAGCTGTTTTGCTAATGAAATAATGACATAAAAATTATTTGTTCACGTCATGTGTCATGCCTACAACATTTTGAACAATAATTTTATTATAACTCGCGATACGAAAACAACAGACTTCAAAATTGTAGCTTAATGCAAATTTGTAAATATGACTTTTACAGTTTTCACATGGATGCTGTTGTCAGAACTGGACCAAATAAATATGGAACCAAACGGTAAACATCAGCTTTAAAATAAAAAAAGAATCATCCAAATCGGTTGACCCACTCGAAAGTAATGAGATACATAAATAAAATAAATAATAGTTTAAAAAACTAAAAAAACACGCTTTTATTGCTAATCGAACTAAAATCTAGAAAATAATGTTTAATGACAAAGATTTTAATATTATTACAATAGTAGAAGATCGAACAATCAATCATAATGAATCACCTCAAAATAAAATTATAATAAAAATCAAGATATTAACAGAATAATTCAATTCAGAGTAAAAAGCGTGGGGTGCATTTAATGGCAGTTCATAAGTACATAACTGAGTTAGCTTCAAAACATTTTTGCAAAGCTGCAAAGCAACTCCGTGCAATTCTAATAGATCCTAACATAGACTACTAGAGGGCTAGATAATTTATGGATCCCATCCCATATAGGCATCTGTATAGCGTAGACCCTTGCAATGTTCCAATATTTAAATTGGCTATTAATAGGATAAGTCAGTGTTATACGGGTTTACCCTTAACTTTGCGTTAAACAGCGGAGTCAGAGTAAATTACTGGACATAACTAGGTATAGGTACTATAAAATTGCAATTGACGCGACCTTTTAGAACACCTGCTTGTTTTTTAAAAGCAATAATGCTTGTTTTTAATGATAATATAACCAATATGAGTACAATAATGATGCAACTTTATCATTAATATATTATCATCGTGACGGATCTCACTACAGTATCGAATTTTACTGTAAGATATTTCAGTATGTTAATTAGGTTAGTACTAGAATTAACTCTTATGTTATATTTTTTTTTAGAATAACCTAAACTATTGAAAAAATTATTTAAAAAAAAAGGCAATGGAATGTCAACAGATAAATAAGGAAATGTTGCCAACGTAACAACCTGACACTAAAAAATAACGGGACAAATAACAGGATGGTATACTTTCATTTCTTTATTTGAAAATTGGTATTTCTTCTTTGCCAAGCACATCGTTTTCTTAGTATTCCTGTAATGAAACATGGTGTTAAAAACAATTGATGTCCCTAAAAATACGACTTTTTACAACCGCTTTTGTAATACTTGAGTAAAATTTACCTGTTTTGTTATTACATTTGTTTAAAAGATAAATACAAAAGCCAAAAAGGTCTTATCTTTTTAGACATCTGCAGCCAAACTGAAAGAATGTTTCCCTTTAGTTTTAATGTTTTCTTTTAATAGGCTTTTACTAATAGTCTAAGATCTTGCCTGTAACACCTTCATACATGAAGTCTTTTTTCCAAATAGGTATAAGAAAATTTTCTAGCAATCTTAAACAAACAAACAAAGGCTTTGAGAATAGATTGACTGATGAATTTAAGTAAGTGTTATTAAAGTTTTTAATAACAACTTATGTAGGTATTTTATAAGCATTTTTAAACATCTCTCTTATTTGAAGAACTAAATCCACATCGAACCCAAGTAGGTACCTACACAGATCATCATGATATTGATAAGGAACAATAAACTTTCACGGTTCTTAACCTACTAATATTATGATTATCATGAACTGTGACGTCACGTCTGTTTTCAATGCCTGTATTTGTTAAGTTTTTTAAATATAAGTAGGTAGGTACTTTTTAATCCACTTCAAAAAAGGGAAGAGGTACCTACCTACTCAATTCGAATTTATTTATTTTTGTTATCGCATAACTTTCGACTGAACCTACGAGTAAAATCGGCTTTTAAATTCCTACCTAAGTAGGTAGGTACTTAACTAAAAATTATGAATAATAAAAAAATATTTCTTAACACTAAACACGTAGGTAGGTACCTATTGCAAAAGCTTTTTCATACATCAATCAAAATGCGCGGGAAAGACTAAAGCAAATTTTATGTAGGTAGGTATCTACCTACCTATAATTTTAAATTTAATGTTAATCAACCTAACCATGCTCTAAAGTTTTTGTAAATTAAAGGGCTTGACTTCATAGGTAGGTACCTACCTACCTTCTTGAATGAAAAACTCTTCTGTTATAGGTAGGTTGGTGGTACCTTGGTACTTACCTATCTATGGAACTTATAACGCGGTAGGTAGGTACCTACCAACCTATATTTGCAAGATTGCAAGCATTTCGCAAGTTTTAGTGCCCCCCATAATGTAAACATAAACATAGGGTAAGCAGGTACCTACCTTACCTAATTACCAAATTTGAAATTTAAATTAGGAATTAAAAAAAAGCGAAGTTGACCACTCAGCGTTAGCCATCTGCATTTCTTTTTATCACACTGTGTTAATAATTGCGCAGACCTACTTCTTATTTAATCTAAAACCAACAAAAGTTATCGATAGGCTGTTCTGTTTATCTTTAAAGTTTACACAAAAATACCTATGTACCTATTTGCATATCGAGTTCCGCATGGCCAGCCTAGTCGAGTAGGTATACCCATCTGGATTACAAAATATACCTACCTACGGGGTTGTAACAAAAGCAACAAATAGGTACCAAACCTAGGTAGGTACCTATTAATTTTAAAATCGTATCAAAAAGAAAAAAATATTGCGAATTCAGAATTAGATTAGTTAGAAGTAAGGTACCTAGAAGACATAATGATTGATTGACATACTAATAACAATGCAGTACAGTTTTAGTTGTTATAAAAAAAGAAAATGTTATCTCAAACTGTCGGACACAAGTTAATTATAGAAACATAAATAATTTAAGATTCCATACAACGATGAACGATGTAGGTAGTTATAAAAAAAATCGACATTTACTACGAACAAAAAATTGTAGTCCATCCATTTTGGCGCCACGAGCGGTCATCGAGCTAGGAGCTAGGTAGGTATGTGGTAGGTACCGCAATTCGTGAATGCCCCATGACAGCTGTTGTAATTCAAATCATAACGGTTAAAACACGACTTCTTCTTGCCCGAGCACGGTGAATCATCTTTCCGCTTGATTCACAAGCGACCACGGCGCCCGATGAACTATTGCTTATACCTAGATGTTGATAGTAATATTTAAGCACAGACTATCAAAAACTCACTATCGTATACAAATTATTTACTTGGCATAACAAAGACTTTTCCGTAGTGTTTTGAAAAAAAAAAGCTAGTAGGGAAACATTATCAGCTGTTGTCTTAATATGTAAATCAATTACGTCGTGTTACGAATACCAACGTAGCTTTTGTAAAAGCACTGAACTGGATGTCCTTCGTTTTGGCGGTCTGTTACGAATAACTTATACTCACGTTATAGATGTATGATACAATTTACGATGGAAACCGGTCCGCTTGGTTCTCGGTGTCTACATCGATTCAGTCACCCCGAACCGAATGTTTCACACAAAATGAATCACGTTTCGCTCGAGACCAACTTTCTACGGCTCGCGACGATCTCGCCACCCCGTTCGTGACCCTACCCTCGGTATTGTACATTCGATAGCCAAGTTTTCACTTACGAATCCGGGCACGAATCTTGATCACTCTTGGTGCTTCTGACGGCGCCACGTGCAAAATATAGTCCAGGTGAACAGAGGGACCGCATGCAGGCCGGGATTGGTGCAATGTGTTCAGAAGGCACAACGTTTACACCGAATCACGTCCTATGCGTGGCCACCGCTGTGAACGACCGGCGGGTTAACGGGACTGCGCGCCGCGGATGCTGAGTAGCGGTCTTCGAAGGCCGGGCCCGGTTGGATAGGCCGGGACTGGTGCAATATTGTACCAACAGAATATAGCGCCAGTCACCGCCTCGCCACTCGGGCCTCTCGAACAAAGGTGCCGCTCCTGCGCCGCGCCCGCTGCTGCCAGTAAACTTGCGAAGTTAGTGAACTCGCGCACAGACGGTCGCGTAGCGCACTCGATGCGCACACGTGTATCCCACTCGGCGGCCGGCGCCGGAGTGCGGCGGTGCGGGGAGCGCGACGCGCGCGCAGCTGTCGCGCCGAGTACACCTCCCCCCGCACTCTCCGAGCCCTTTATCGTTCTGGGAAGTGGTTCCTAAACTTCCCGGCCGCGCTACTCGCTTCCATCCTCCCCGATGTATGGGAAATTAGCGAGCCGAGCTCGAAAGTTGTAAGCCTTGACACGCAATCTTGCGACGTGTCTCCGCACCGCATACGATGACGTGTGCCTGCTGCCTGCGAACGAGCTTTTTGCGTTGATCACCTCGGCGATCGAGAAATAGGAAATAGTGGACCGCACGCGAAACTATTATTGAATGAACAGCGTGATTAATATGCAAATAGCAAATCACATATGGAAAACTTCCTACGGTATCCAAATCTAAATTGTTCGATCAATAATCATAAAAGTTAATTTCTACACGACTCATAAGTTAAATTTTCTCCAATCCAGCTCATAAAAGCATGTTATAATAGTACAAAAACTGCGTATTTATTTAAAAAATATAACTGTATTACTAATACAGTTTTATTTCTAAAAGAAATACGCACGTCACACAAAGAACTCTATAAAAATGGGGAAATTGAATCCGAAAGCTAGCAACCCAGCGATGTTCGGCATTCAAGCCGTCCATCCCGACCGCTCCTACCTACCTGCGCCTGCGCAGACCATAGATTACACAACAAATAGAGGACGCGAGGATCTCAGCTAAATCGTAAATAAATAAAAACCACGCACGATCCACGTGTTGATATTATTATTATATATACGAAAATAACGTCACTTTATTTTGATCAGATAAAAAGGTACTTAATATGAGGCAGTTATTGGTTCACAAAAATGTTTACTAATAGTCTTAAGTAGTTAGCAGCCAATGTAATAATAATGTAACCTAGATAGGTACCTACTTATTTTAAAAAATGATTACAGACCAAACTTTTTTTTTTTGCTTGTCCGGTTGTGTCGGAAAAATCTCTCGATGCTAACAAGATCTATGCAAAATATGTACCTAAATTAAATTACTGTGTGAGAAGTTTTTTTTATTATTTGACCTTAAAACAGCAAAGATACTATACGAATATTAGGCCGAAATTTGTAACTATGTTCGGAGGCTTTTTGGGTGAAAGTTTACTAAGAGAATTCTACGCCGGCGGATATTAGAAAGTTATGGCAGTTATACTTAGTTGGGAAACAAATATATTAAGGTATTAATGTTTGGCGCTTGCATAAATCGTAACGATTAACATCAAGAATAAAATCAGCAGCATATAAAATGGAGAAATTTTTTATTTTATAAGTCTAGTACATGTATAAAGCTTGGTAACAAAAACAACTATAAACTCAATAAACATACAATAATTAGCTCCGATCGTAGTGACTCACAATCTGGTCACAGCAGAGAAATGCAGGCTACTGCAGATTCTAAACCACTTCAGAAGGGTCCACTTCAGAATCACAATGAAATAGTGATTCTCCTGACACTGCTCAGGTACAGATCGAGCGATACCTCGAAGCTCGTAGACAAAACGCGAAGCGATGACATCCTACCGCAGCGTAAGAATTTCTAGTTCTAGTCGTTAAAGTAACTTCATGAATTGTATGATTGGTCAAAAAAAACACGTGACATTCACTTCACCACCGATACCAACAACACAATCAGCCAAATGGTGGCAGCCCTAAAAAGCTCTAACTTTCGGATTTGTAGGGTGTAAAGTCTTAATTTTTGAACAGATGCAATCCCCTCTAAAATCAACTATCCCTACGGGAACGAGATCCCCAGGTTGAGAATCGGTGGCGTAATATCACTGAAAAACTAAATAATTATTTTAATCTAAATTATATCATTTTCTGTTTTCTTTGAGTATTGAACTGCGAACAATTCGGCTACCGATGCACGAATCTGAGTGCTCTTTATAACATCATTGTAGGTAAGTACTTTCATTTCTTCAATATGTGCCCAATAAACTGCTAAACCAAGAAGCGATGCGTGCGCGCAGGTCAAGTCAAATCATAACTGCATTTTCGTTGCGCACCTACCTACAGCGATTTCTACCGCGATACGAACATATAAGTTGAGGGGTCACTAACCTCGACGATATGTAACTCATGCTTACAATAATGTGACGCAAGTTATCGGGCTAATTAAAAAACGAATTACGACTTATTATATCATGCTGGTTACATACTGCTATATTGATTTTTTTTCAATTTTGTTGTGGAAATTTTCTGGCGCCTAAAGTTTCAAAATGGCGGCGTGCGAGCTGACAGTGTCAAAGACAAAAATGTTTTTTACTTATTAATTTAGACCACAAAAGTAGAGAACTCAGATAATATAGATAAGATAGCTATGAATATAAACCTCTGTTCTACAGCTATTAACGAAACGATTGACGATAGAGAATTGTTGTTATTTATTAATTTAAAGATGACTTTCTATAATTAAAGTAGTGTGTAAGTGACTGAAATGTGACCCGTTCATCTAACTACGCATACATGGCACGTAAAAATAATAAATAGCTACTAAATAATATGAAAATAATTATCTTATAGCCTATTTCCAGCTTTGTACCTATTGGTAGGTACTATGTATTACCAGCCGGCTGACTATGATCTAAATTTCTCTATTCTCTTTACTTTACCTACTTAATTTCATTCCTCGTTTATAGCTGGCGATCGAGTAGGTTCTTATTCGAAATTCCTAAAGTTTTTTTGTCTTAAACAATAGCTTAAGCAAGTATCCGAATTTAACTTTCTAAAGCTAATTCTATAGTTAATCTATTTAAAGCTAGAACATACCCTATGTTAGGCTGATCAATATAATATAGTTAAAGATTGACGAGGCAATGTTCTCAAATAATATAAAAATTAACAAAATCGGTTCAGCCGCTTAGGAGATTAATGACATGTGCACGTACTTGCACAGAAGAATAAAAAAATATACTTAAGTAATAATTTTAAAGATTAAACCCTTACAAATTCTTTAATTAAAACTTTTAAGGGTAGAAATTAATTAAAAGTTTCACATTGATTTTGAGTTTAAAAAATGAAACAGTATAGAACTTCGAAGGCAGTTCTATTAAAACTTAGTATAGGTATTAAGATTCGCTATAAGCTGAATCGATCATTTCTTATTTCCAGTAGAAAGCAATCATAGCTCTAAATGAACTAATTGTTAATCCATAACAAACAACACAGCCATGAAATAGGTTGTAAAGCTTAAAGCTTGTGTGCAAAAATTTCAATGGCAACACACTTTAAGCGTTCTCAGAATCACCAGCTTGTCGAGGCCATGTATTAAATAAACAACTTTATGCCTTATTACGGTACATAAAGGTTGAATATTAATTGCGAATAAAAATCACAATTTGTTGGGCCGCGCGGGTTCCTTCCTTTTGTTCCAAATTGGACGAATTTCGAACGTTATAAATTTTCGTACGAAAAATCGCATTTAGCAAAATATTTATCTTTTGTCTGTGCAGTTTTACGAGAAAGCGATAGAGATTCTATTATACTCTGAAAGTTTAGCTTGTCTTTGTTTTGTCTCGAAATAATAATATCGCCCATTGATTAAAATCGGTCCACAGGTACTCGTAACTAAGCGCAGTTTTAACAAAAAAGTCAATGAAACAAATTTTTGGATTAGGCACTTCGCTGAAGAAAAATCTTTCTTTTGTCGTTGTTTCCCAGAAATTTTAGTTTAAATTCTTAAAATAGGTTGTTTTTTTTTAGTTTGTAAGTTACTATGTTAGTTAGTAGGTATTTCCTGGCAATTTATTGGCAGATACATAGATGGAAAAGCTTATCAATATCAATTAAATGGGGCCCTAGGACCATAGCGACCTCACGTGTATAGATAAAAGTTTAGTAAAGGGATAACCACAATCGGTCAGTAGCTACCTTAACCTCATATTCTGTGAGGTTCTCGTGGAAAATTTATATACAGGCCATTCCATCGCAATTCTAACGCAACGTTACTATTCTTAAATCGGATGAAACCGCGTGGCACAGCTATGTGTCTATAAGTTCCATTGTAAGTCAGGTACGATAGGAGCACGACATAGTTTTCACTGTTATCAGGCGATGACGTCAGCAAGCAGGATGTTTAGACTGGCTGCATCTCGCTGACAACACTGGGTGTAGCGCCTTTGCCTTGTGCCTCGGTCGTATGTGGGGCTTTTGGAAGAAGCGCGAGCGAGCATTTGTGTAATTCAATTATCCTTTTCTCTCGTTGAACAAGGTTTCCACTCATCTAAATGCTGCAGCCGGGAAACCACTAAGCGAAGTTTTTTGCACAAAGCACAGAGAAGTTGCCCCCCCCCCCCCCCCCCCCCCCCCCCCCCCCCCCCCCCCCCCCC
>DWAV01001538.1:0-13269 GCA_018231305.1 Noctuana lactifera
TGAATTGCTTCATTTGCTTCACGGCAGACATGGGTGCACCGGTGGTACTTCCCCGGTCGAACCATACAAGTTCTACCTCCGACTTTGTGAGAAATATTAAAAATAAATTACCTTGTATATGAAACTTGGAACGTATATCGAAGCTGGCAGATTCGTTGAGGGCAAACGTGAACGGCGGTCCATTCTCAGGCGAATCGTAGTCCTTAGCTGTCAACACCACCACTTGCCCTGGTGGTTCGTTCTCGTACCAAATCACTGGTTGGGTCTGCAATCGAAGATAGGGTTAGCCACGGAGTAGGAACTAATAACGGAGCGGCCATATACGTATGCGGTAAAGGTGAGCCGTTACTAAAATCAGTAGCCTTATCACGAATAATAAGGAACTACGTTAAGTAATCGAGTTAGTACGTAACGTCACTTTAATAGACTTTATCCATCGATCTTATCCATCATCTTTATTATCGATTTTTAGTTTCCGATACGTCCACGGAGCGCTGTTCAAAATCCCATACAAAATTTAACTGTTTCTACTCGATGACGGATTTGAAAAATGTTCGTGATAGGGATACAGACGCTCATATGTAAATCTAGCGGCTTATAGACCGTTCGTAGACATCATTTGAGAGTATTGACGAATATATAAGTATTACATATTATTGATATAAGTAGGTACCTACATATAACTTAAAATGCCCTTATTACTTGTAGGACAATAAATACTACATAACGAATCGATCAAAGAATTGTATCTTTTCACGTTGACTCGGAAAAATTCGTAATTTGTTACTACAAAATTGTAAAAATGTACTGAAGTATAAGAAGTCATACAAACGAAAACAAAAAAAATGTTATACTAAAGCAATATTAAACAAAAAAATGCCTGTGAAGAACTACGTAGATAAAGAAACAGTCTTATCATCTAAATTTAAGGAAAAGAGAATGTACTACATCGACATACCCGTATAAAACTTCAAACTTTCATAAAAATCAATATATCGGACATAAAATGTTATAAAACGGAACACTTCAAGTCTCGAGCGAAAACAAAGTTTCCACAAAAACAACGTTAAGAGGCGTTTCTTTGCGAATCAGCAATCAGCATAAATTTGTATGTGCTAGAAGCTTAAACCAATTTGTTATTTTCTTTAAGACTAGCCTGCAGCACTTTGAGACTAAAAGTCAAAGTTAAATGAATATAAAATAGCGCTCATAGTCTAACGAGTTGTGTATATTGTTACCGACACACAGTTGTGCGATGTCGAGGTCGTAAGATTTTTTTAATCTTAGTAGTAAAGATATTGGCGTACAGTGGTAGGGGTGCAGGGGCGGTGGCACTTTTTAGGGGGCAGCATAAATTCACAATTAATAGTTACATTTTTTTTTAAAAGGTAAGTAACAATTTTTTTATTTTAGGGGCGGCAAAGTTTGGGAGTCGACGAAAAAAACGCCAGTTCACCATTCGAAGAGTCCCGGATTCGATCCCCGGCGGGGTAGAAATTTAAATTATGAATTTAGATTTCTGTTCCCGGTCTGGGTGTTTGTGTGTGTCCATGGCACCCACGACACAGGGAATCCTAGTGTGGGGCTGTGAGTGTGAAGCGGTATTTATTATGATTATTATTAATAGGTACAAAATTGCGACTGCTCTTTTGTACTGTGCCTACAGAAGAGTCAAGAATATTATATTTATAAGACGAGTGTTGTTTTAAAATGTATTAACACCTTTCACAGAGAAACAAGATTGTTAAGGAAATAATTTTCATTCAAAAGAATAATGTTTATCCTTCTAAGCGCGTCAAACGTAAACGAACATCTCTCATAAATTTTTTTCAGTCTTTTATAACTAAGACGAGCTTTACTTAGTTTTAGTATGATTATAATATTGTCACTGCATTTAAAATATTTTTCCTTTATAAAATCGCGTTACATTTTTGTGAAATTACCGCAGCAGTAGCTCTGCAATTTATCTCAGAACTTATGGACGAATTATAATGTCTTGATTTATCTTGATCGTCGTATCATGATCTCAATTTACGACTTTGTTTGAGTCTGAACGCTTAACATGCGATTTGGAGATCGATTAAATAATTGATAAATTAAATATATAAAAACCAGTCTTGCAACGAGCATTTGTACAAGGTTATCCTCGATAAAAGTGTCCGTCAGAATGGCCGGTCACTACCCACACTACCCCATATATCACTTCGGAATACTTACTAAAAGTTGCTACCTAGTTGCTTCTAGTTGCTACTAATAAAAGTGCATTTTATGTCGCGCCGACTGTCAAATATAGTGAATTGTTCCTTCAAAAAGTGTAAAACTTAACATATACCTTCACTTTAAAGTTTGACTGTGTAATTTATTAAGTAGGAAATATTTATCTTAGACTTTTGTCGTTGACAATCTTTAACATAACATTTGTATGTAACTGCGAATTTAGGTTTTTTCAGTACCTACCTACTTTTATCAATGTTCCTCAATGAATTTATGTATTTAAATATTTTTCTTTAATCAAGACTAGATTCTTCGACGACTTTTTGACGTCTTTGCATTCACGATACTTTGTTTCCTATTACAGATTCATCTGGATGCCTAAATGCAAAATGTAAGAAAATATTCAGTAGTACCCTCGTCACAACCCCGTGACAGTTAAGAAAACATGTAAAGTAGGATGATGAATATATCCTGCCTAAAACATGAAAGTCGAAAGAGCCCAAAAATTGGAGAGCTTTCGACCTAGCAAGTGTTTTAAATTAATTTTATAGATAGATCGTTAGCCAGATATTAGTAGATATTTTAATACTAGTTCACTTATTATGGTTAATAAAAAAATCTTTTAAATGCTCCTTATATAAAAAACGTATTAATACATTCCTTGTCCCATATTAAGTTAGATAATAACGTGTAGGACATAGCAATTCAGCTGCATCGCACAATGCGAGCTACCAGCATTAATGAGTTTCTCGAAACTCGCACACATTTACATGTTTATATTTAATTACAACCACACATGGTAGACAGCATATTACACAAAACACAAACAATTCTAAATAAAGTACGTAAAGCTGATGTAAAATTAGAAAATGGAATTAAAGTCAAAATTGCAACAGTCATACGAGGATTCAAAAGAAAAGACAAATTTAAATGTTAGAATACTAACTGGGGGTTTCTAAACGCTAACCAACATAAGAACTGGTCCACTCGTATTCAATTATTATCAAATATATTGTTAAGTATCTATGTCCGAGGCATTTCGCAATAAAAGTTTTAATGGTTTAATACCCAATTAAAATACGATAGAAGGTGTAGGTGATAACATTCATAAGGAAAAAATAAATTTGGTAGATTATAACATAGCATTCGTGTTGGTTGAATACACTTTTACTAAGCTTTCAGAAACTGACGGTTAGACAATGTAGGTAAGTATGACAAGAGACAAAGTACAAAGCTATGTTTAATAGTTTTGAACATTGTTAATTTAGGACGTGCCACATAAACTGTTAACAAGTTTAAAAATGGGTATTTAATTGCTTTACAAAATTCCACGAGTTAACGAACAACAATGGCCTATAAGACAAAAGCTTTAAAACATTTCAAATGACTTATTCAATTAGGAAGGGAAGTGTTGTGAAACGACTGCGAAATCAGGGGACGCTTCCGACAAGAAATGGTTTCAAAGATAAGAAACCAAACGCCTACCGATTGGGGTATTTGCATAAAAAATTGACAGACCGAACCAAAGCGTTTGTACCTTACAATAATTCTTAATCGTGAAATTCGAGAGCGCTTTGAAATCTTTCTTAAGATCGGTGTAGGGTAACTAAGGGCTCCCCTTTGGGACCGTTGTTTTTCAACGTTCTTATAAAAGCAGGAATTATTATTCTAAAAAGATTTCTTTCTATTTTGATGAGCGATTATTCCAAGAAGCGTTAAGGAAAACAAGTAAAAAGAGTAGTCATAGATTTTAACACACAGTTTTGAACTTAAAATTTAAATATTTTTATAAATTTTTGTAGTGTTTACCCGTTGTAATCCTACTAATATTATGATGGATTACTCTTTCACGTAAAAACTTCTGAATGGATTTGATTTTAATGAAACTTTACAATAATATAGCTTATATATCAAAATAACATATAGGCTACAATTTATAAAGATATTGTGTGAATTTCTCGAAAGACTAATCCTGCGCAGACGAAGTCGCGGGCAGTAGCTAGTATTTAAATATGTAAATGTTTTAAGAAAACGTTAAAACATACATAAAGTCGTTTAAAAATCTCAATAAATTAATAGAGATAATACAACATTTTTTAGGGAAACAATGACCTTTTTAACCGAACATTTTCAGCAGAACAATACAATGATTAAGCAACAAAGTAACTTCATCAATCCAAATATTCAATCTGAGTTTTGTCAATTACGGCCCTTTGGAATTCCCGGAAGAAGACCAAAGAAGGTTTCTTCTCTAAAATGACAAAAGCTTACAATGCCTTCATAAAATATTGAAACAGATTTCTTATATCAAAACTCACATCAAAGCAATTTAGTTTACTTAAGCACTTAAACAAATTAAATGTTACCATAATACTACATATCATGTTGCTTAAACGAAACATTCAAATTTTAGAATCATTATTCCCTATTTATTATCAAAACTAAGAATCTTAATAGAAATGACCCGGATTAAAAGCTTTAAAATTACGGATAATTGTGGCTTTCAAACTGAGAAAGGTCGTAATCAAATAATATAATCTACAGCCAGAGCCAAATACAAATTAATTTCAATATTATCTGTAATTGAATCACCCAAAGGAAAACTCTAAAAGAATTTTTACTTGTTGGTTTTCTAAGTATTCATGATCTTCAAACTAATCTAATTTAGATAGAATAATATTGCTTTGTTCAGAAAATGTTTTAGAGCAAAAAAACTATTAAAGTAAATTGAACATAAGTACCAAGGTTAATTATATGTACACTTCGCAGTTCATCATAAATTAAGGCAGAACCAATGGCAAGAGGTACCAGCGACACACCCATTTTTACTGCGAAATCATTTGTTCAAACCAGAAATACCTCTGAATACCCGTACCTCTAACCCGTATCTCCACCAATCCGTATTGGAGCAGCGTGGTGGAGTATGCTGCAGCCCTTCCCCGGTTGTGAGTCCCTGTGTCCAGCAGTGGGACATAAAAAAGGGTTGAAGGCAAGGCAAGACAAGGCTTAATCCTCAGGAGTAATAACGTATCTAGCTACGATGTTAGTTAGTCTTTCGGTGCTACTCCAGATCGAATGTTAATATCCACGGCCTGCAGTGACCAATAAGCACGAGGTGGCCTGCATGATCGATGACTATTTTTAAAAGAAAAACTAACCTTCTAACTGTTACTAACTTCCATGATTTCTTTGATGTCTACTGCTATGGAGACCATGGGCCGTCTGTCTTTTATTTATTCCAGAAATCCTAAATCATAAGGAAAATATACTTTATTACTTACATTCGTTAAGAAAGGTGCGTTGTCGTTGATGTCAGTTAGTTCTAAGATAACCTCCGTTGTTGATCTCAAACTGTCAGATCCTAACTTCCCTCCGTGGTCAGCGGCCATTATGAAAATTTGCCATCTTGTGAAACCAGACGGTTGATCTCTATCTAAAGGCTTAGTAAGTCGGAGACAACCATCGTTATCGATCTGAAGAAACTCTTTTTGCTCATGTTTTACCAATGAGTACACTATGTCTTGGGGTTCATTGCGGTCCAAGTCTGGGTCATAAGCTTCCACCTGTAAGGAAAATTTAACATCAAAGACTATTGGGATATGATCGTCAAAAATTCTTTTCACTGAAGGACAATAGTTATCTAGAAGCAAAAAGGACCGTGTATTTAGATCCTAGTCCACAATATCGAGAACGAAGAACATGCCCTGTGAAAAGTGGAATCCTCAGTGGAGAATTCTCAAGAATAAGTGCTAAATATTATAAACTTTATAATACATCACCTACATAAAAAATTTGACATTCACGCGGATCATCTTAAATGTAACATAATAATATGCTAGCTAACACGTTGACTTACCTTGACGATACATCCTTCATATAGTTTCTCCTCTTCAATAGTTTTAGTGTAGTTCTCCAAGAACTGAGGTGGATTGTCGTTTAAATTTTCGATTTTGATAAGTACTTTTGCGTAGTCTTCGTATTGACCATCAAAAGCTCTGACGTCGAGACTATAGCTTGTTATATTTTCGTAATCTAACTCCTTGTTTACTCGGATCTCACCAGTGAAGTTGCGAATGACGAACGCGTCATACGTGTTGCCAGCGACTATGCTGTATGTGACTACGGAAGCTGAAACATTGTTAATTTTTGTATTAGTAAAACTGTAGTTTCCTTTATCGAACTCTAGAAGGTATTAAGACAACTCTGCATAAATAACATCATAATATTCATCAAATTATAAGAGGTCTTTAATATTCCAGTATTGTAATAATACTTCGTAACCACTTAATTTAAAAAAAAAATCAATGTATACACAGACATCTGAAGGGAAATAATGCATATTTATATGTTAAGAAGTTATTTCTATGTTGATCATTCAGTTGATTTCCAAGAATGGAAGAGATATTTTTAGCCTAATTAACCAACATAATAACTCAACTTTACCTGTGTCAATATCCACGGCGGTGACTTGCGTGACAAGCTCGTTAATGTTTGCGTTCTCGGCTATCGACTCAGCTACATACGTGTCTTGAGTAAAATGGGGCGGATTGTCGTTTTTATCCGCAATCTCTATAAGGAATACTTGCTGCCCGGCATTATGTTTACCGGGAATTAGAGCTGACTCAGAATTATCTGTAGCAATGATTTTTATGTTGTAGAAACTTCGCTCTTCACGATCGAACATTTTCAAAGTTGTAATGTTTCCTGTGACGCTGTCAATTGCAAAAGGGTCTGACGGGTCCCCTAGCTCGTACGTCACTTGATTATTAGCTGATGTGCCGTCAGCATCAAAAGCTCTCACTTGCATCACAGGAGTGCCAGGTGGTTCGTTTTCTAACACACTTCCTGATCTAATTTCACTGAAAATTGGAATGTTGTCGTTGACATCTTCTACTTCTATTTGAATTATGGTTTCTGCTGCTAGTTTATAGTTGTTCTGCAATGAGAAAAGAATGTAAGTAAAACAATACAAATTTTTGTCATTTTAAAGTCATCTTTATAATAAGTCTTGTATTACCTGTATTCGAACAGTTAAAGTGTAGTCGGTGATTTTTTCATAATCTAAATGGTTTCCTAATTTAATATACGCCGAATCAGCTTCTGGTTCCAAGACAAATGTGTGCCATTTATTTGTCTGTTCAGTCTGACCCATCACTAATTCAAACTGTAGTTTCTTCTCTTCAGGAATATTGGACCTATAATGTAGAGAGATTTAATACAATTTTCTAATGGATACATTTATGGGAGAGCGTAGATTGCAGTAAAGTACCTAAATTGAACAATTCTTAGAAGAAATAAATTATATAATTATTTTAAAGAATTGGATTTTCTATACTTACACTGCTCTAACGGTAGCTATTGGTGTATTAAAGTCAGCGTAATTTTCTTTTAATCTTATCGGCTCATCGGGAACTTCTATGAAAGACGGGCTTTTCTTGTTAGATTCTACGACTTGAATGTCTAAAGTAATCGAACTTTGTTGAGGCGGATCACCCATATCTTTTACTATCGCGCTCAATTTGAACTTGTAGCCTGGGAGTTTCTGTAAAAGTTGGAAATTTAATTTAGTTTATCGCATATAACAGCTTGTTAATTCCAAAATGTAACGTTGCTGTTTCGCAAGGTTACATTTTTATTGTTTCATATAATACTTAATTGATTAAACTATTTATTGATACTTACGTCAATGGTTTTGTTGAGAAAAATAACTCCGTTGTCTGGATCAATGTAAAAATAGGACTGATCTGGCGAATTGGAATCAAGGCTATAATGAACTATTGAGTTGTTTCCATCATCGATGTCTGTTGCAGATATCCTCATCACTTCACGCCCGCTCGGCAAGTCTTGTGGCACGGATTCCGAATACGACTGTATAAAAATCAGACACGGTTAGTTATTTTAAGTAAATTATTAGGATTCAGAACACGAAGCCGCTCAAGTTGCTCAAAAACAAAACCCAAATTTTTCTTTATTTATTATACATTTACATTACACTCAGTTTGCGTCAAAAATCTGTTGATCACCCTTAATAACGAAACACAATATAAAAAAAAAACAAGAAAATTTAATCGTTATAGTAAAATATTCAATAAATTATATTAAATAACCTACGCAAAAATTTATGTAAATAACACTTTTAAACATCAAAAAAACGAGTGAGTGTTTCACTCTAGACATTTTAATCAAATTCTCACACTGTGTCTTAGGGTTAGCCAGAGATCATTATATTTTCCACTTCGACATGTTCTACGCGAAGCATGCCCAAGCTTAGAGAAAGTTTTTTCCAAAATAATAATAATCGTGCAGTGTGATAAAATGCGTTTGGGGGAAAGAGCAGCCTAGCTAAAAAAATACATCAACTACAAATGTGCAAAAAAAGTGAATTCAAACACACCAGACATGTAAAATTATTACCAATATCGCCTTGAGTGGCGGCTTACGATCCTAAAGAGACATGCAGCGACATGCAAGTAGAGAAATACAAAGATTTTCAAATAATTCATACGGGCCGATTGTTACCAAAGCTACTATACAACTCACTAATCAAAATGTATTTATTACAAAAAAGCAATGGTAACAATCGTTTGTTAGTGTTTATAATTCGACAGTGTCAGCTTAAGAATAATATTTTTGTGCGAACGCTCTCTCTCATTTTGTGAAACTCTGTTGTTTAAGACAAACCTTCCAAACATCTCCACGGAAGACCTTCGAAAAACAGGCAAGTGTTAATAAAGTCTGCGCCACGGTTTGAGGCTAATGAACGAAGTTTTAGTTAGTCACATTAAAGACACAAAGATACAACCATTAAAATTAAAATTTAACCACAGAGAATTTTTACAATATTCCGTAGTAAATTTCCATGTGTAAGACCTATGAACTGTCAAGAAAACTAAAATGAATGCACTGGCTTTAAAAAGTTAAAAGTATAATAGACAGACAGAATATTTAGAAAACTTAAATCTAAAATATTGCTCCAAAAAATATAACCAAAACTTACTTATTTGAAGCTGGTCTTTAACCATGAACTCGGAGGTGATAAATGGAAATAAAGTAAGGAAAATAGGAAAATGTTTTAGAAAAACCAATAGAGTGTAAACTTCAAGTTTCGATGTAATAATGCCGATACATTTTGTGAGCTCTTTATATCTTGATTTTACAATACATATAATAAAAATATATGACAAAAAAGTCTCAACTAAGAAATTATAAACAGAAGCAATACTTACAACTTTATCGAAGACAGGCTGATTGTCATTGATGTCTTCTATGAGAATTTTGATAGTACACGCATCATCCAATTGAGGTTGACCATTGTCACTAGCTCGGACTGTGATATATGCTTCTTTCTCACGAGAAGGTTCATCGTGGTCGAAAATCTGTTCAAAAGTTTGTTTATTTAACATACTAAACAATTTGACTGATAAAATGTCAATTTACCTGATATCCTTTAGATCTTTAAGAATGGTTTAAGAAAATTGAAATATGAAGGTTGAGCAATTATAATAATGTGGGTGCAAAAGTTAGGATCAAAATGACAAAATATTCAAATACTGACATCAGCTGTAGTGATCTTTCCTGTTTCGGGGTCAACATGGAATCTTTCTTTTTCACCTGGCGTGGAGACAAACTTATATGTAACGGTGCCACCCATATCAGGTGGATCCCGATCGTCTGCATGTACCTGTGATGGAAAAACACAACATAAAATCTTAATTCAAGCAATTGTTATATTAATGTTAAATTTAACTTAAAATTAAATAGAACCTACAAAAAAACACACGATTTAAAACGATAAATCATTAAGAAATCATGAATACAAACAACTAGAAATTCAGTTCTGATTTCTTCTTATTCTAAAACCTCACCTTCCTATAAACCTAAAAAGTGTCAATTACTTAACAAGTGTGATAAAATCTTCTTCATTAGACAGTTTGTAATTAGGTATTATATTAATGAATTTAAAAAAATCATGAAATAACTTACAGTGAAAACATAAGTGCCAACTGGTTGCTCCTCTTTTAACGTCGGCCTGTAGTTCAGGCATTCTGTGAACAGCGGTTTGTGGTTGTCCTTCACTGCCAGCTTCGGTGACGTCGCCGGTATGAACTGAAACCGCATTTGTGAATTCCACTACGTCAATACAAGCAAACAAAACAAAAGCAAAAACAAATTTTGTAAGTAAAAATTTTGCCAATCAGAAAATTAAGACGTAACCGAAAATTAAAATCAATTAAAAATATTTCGTATTTCATTGCCTTAAAGACGTTGGTAGCACAAAAAATAAACATTCAAAGCGATCTGGTAACATCCGTTGATACTATTTGTCCGTGGGCATGGACGCAAAACAAGCTTGTATTCAAATGCCAGCAAAACATTGCATCTTGCTGCATGCCATCTACTTCCGTTTGTTTTGCACCATGCTCTTAAGCACGGAAAAAAATAGAATTAATTGTCACGACAAAAATTTTATTACGGACAGATAATGCAAATACTAATGCTAGTATTAATATTTCATTAACAAGTGACTTTAAGGTTCACTGTTATTTTATTCCATGGTCATTACTGACTATAAACAACATCAAAACAAAAAATGCAACCTGTTCCCAAGTAAATTGCTTCCTATAATCGTATTACTATTAAAACTATTGTTAGATCAAGGGTCATTAAAATTGTATACGTCAGAACCATTTCAGCTAAATTGGCGCATTCATTGTGCAAAATTGGTAGAATCGGGTCGCATATTATATTGTCCCTTTGCAGCTTTTTCAATATTAAACATGTTATAGAAACCATTAAGCGTTTAATGTGGCATTTTGAAACTATTGTTTCTAGAAATGTTCGCCACAAACTGGTTGACGATACTAATAAATTTACGGTGGCAGAGTTAAAATTTTTGTCGTGTTACGTACAAGTTAACAGAAAAATAATTGCTTAAAAATTACTTTTAGTCATGCAATGAATATTTTACGTAGTTACGAGAATTCAAGATAGAAAACAATAGATTAGTAGTCATACATTTACATTCAACATCAGAAACAAAAAGTGTAATTGACTTTGGACTTACATTGATTTCCTGGTGCGAAATAGATCAAAAATAAAATCAAGAAAGTGTTATCAAAAGTGACGCGTGTAAGTGAATCGCTATAAGAATTACTTACGTGAATCCTTGCTAGCTTTAGATTAAAGATAAGGTTGCGTTAGGAGTTTTAAAATATTTATTATTATGTCCATGCACAATCTGTCTAACTGTTTAAAAATAAGCGAAAATCAACAAGAAAACTATCGGGAAAAAGCTTCTGAGGGCAAAAATAAATGTGTTGAATGGAATGAATGAATTACGAGTATGCATGTGTTCGTATCGCGTATACTCACGGACGCTGTGTGTAGGGGTAGGTAGCCGTCCAGATGCCTCGAATGCCGTAATCTTGTGACATGATGCGATGGGTGGTCTCTGACTGCAAAGAAAAAATAGGTTTAGAAATTTTTCAAGTCATTACAGCAAGAAAATCGTGACTACGAAAGAAGAAAAGCGAAAGTTTACACCATTTTGTAATTTACAATCCACTCAAATTAATTTACAGTAACTGGCTGATGAGCTGCCATGTCATGTACAACACAATAATTATGTGGTTGCATATTTATCATCAAGTTTCCTCATCATCAAATATAAAGACAAAACCAGTTCATAAAATCGTGGTCTAACTGTATTCCGTAATGGCATGATTCCTAATCGTGACATCGAAAGTGGTTATTTACTTTCCCATTTAATTCTTACACTGATACATTTGAGCCTTACTTTAATACCAACACACTGATATTTATAACAGACATAGAAATACAGAATCGTTTGAAGACACTTTCTAGCCTTCATGTATTCACCATCGTTATCGATAATACTTCCAGATTATCAATACATTGATTCAATTCAATTCAATCGCCTTACATGCTTGTACCTACTGGATTCCCAAACCTATCACCCTTTCGTATAAGATTATAGCTTTGAAATGCATCCAAATGTATACGGATTTCTCTGTCGCATTCAGTCACTTGTAATCAAATCTGTCTGCATCTATTGCAGGTATTGCGAATCCAGACTGCGCTGTCGGGTTGGTAGGCTCACGTCAAGTGATCGTATACTGATTGTGTACTGGTTGTATGCCTTGAAATGTTTGCTGTATCTTGCCCATTGCATCTCGTTAGAGGGTAGTTACAGCAGTTCCAGATAACCTGACCTAACAAAATGCATTTTCAAAAGTGCAGCAGAAACATTTTTCTAATTGCTCGTTGCTCCTAGATGCTGCAGTTAAAAGATTTAAAGAGTCCTCTTTTCAGCGACACTTCGCTCTCAAGATGCTCTGAGAGACAAAGGCGCCTCAGCGGAAATAGTGCGGAAATTATTTGTAGGTAACACATTTTGTTCTAAATTTAATGTTGAGTGCTGAGATTTTAGTTACTTGACCATCCCCGAGAGATCTGTACTAAAATCTACAAATACACTAATTTCATAGTTATAATATGTTCTGTGCGTTGGTTCTGGAATTGAACCAGAATCTCAAATAATTTTAACAGGCAATGGCATTCCAACCTCTTAATACTTGATATTATTTTTTTATCATAAAAACACCTACACGTCAAAGATGCGTAATCATTCAGAAGTACCATGTAGGAGGCAGTATTGTACCTACCTAATTGATTAATGTTCTTTATACCGCAGAATGAAATGGCTTTTCATGTTGTCAAAACACTATTGAATCCAATGAAACGTACAGCAGTGATTTATAGATGAACTGCATAATAGTTGAGCTACAAGTATAATGGATGATTTTTTATTCAATTTCGGTTTGAAACGTGTCAATAGGTGTATAACAGATGATAGCTTTTCCGGCTATGACAACTTTTATTGAGTTTAATTAAGAGCTTTGAATAACTGAATTTAAATAAGATTTTGTACGTATTTTAATAAAATAATTGGAAGTGAAGTATATTTTGTTAAAATATGAAGATAATTTGTTTTGGGCACTTTAAACTTCGTTTTGATTTATGACTCCGTTTCAT
>DWAV01001539.1:0-13266 GCA_018231305.1 Noctuana lactifera
AGGTACACGTATACACTGGATGAACGTCAAATAATTCGGTACATCGGCTTTAGGCGCCCTTTTGGCTAAGGTAGGCCAGGAGAAAAAAATCCGGCCGGAAAAAAACTCTCGGCACTGCTTTAAAATCAAGTGTATAAATTACAACAACGCATACTATTGAAGTTGGGTGCTCGTAGATTAGTAAGAGTCGTGGTGACCACATGACACCAGGTACCCAGCATGCATAAGAGTTCAAGTGTTAATTGATCTCACCAGAATCGAAGACGATCTCGCTAATGAGTATCCATCGCGCGGAGAAGTGCAGTTCGATGCGCACCCACTTGCCTATGCGATGGTGGAGCTTGATGCTGACGTTGCGCGAATACTCGAATATCTTGTCCTCGACGTACGAGTACCTGATCGGCTCGTCTTGGAAGTGACGGCCCCCGATCGAGAACGATATTATTGCCTCGGAGAACACCTGCGGTTGTTATTGTATTAGGTAAGTATTATATTATGCGCTGTACGGATCGGAAAAATGAAATAGACGTTGATAAACAGGAATAGTTGATTACGCAATGTTTTATGTGCTCTGCATAGAAATTCACTTTTAATAATGGTATATTTTACGTCCGAGTATCTAAATAGGAATCAAGTACGCTAATGATATCTTTTAGTCTACTCGAACCAACTCTTTCTTATTAAAATTTAATTAACGAGCCATCACTAACTAGATCCATTTATACCTATAACACAAGTAATCCGCTCTATATTTAGATGTAAAAGATCAAAACAGAAAATAGTTCCAAGCTTTCGACAAACCTCACCTGTACATCGCGCATGAATTTGTTATTGCAATACAGATGTACGGCGCTGAACTCCCGCACTTTGTCGAATTCGAAGATAAGCACGGGAGGATTGGGGCGCGAATCGTTTCTCCAACCGACCCAGGCCAGGTTCTTGGCGGCCTCCCTTATCTCGTCGCCTCCAAACTGGCCGTCCACCAACTGACCCAACCCCCCTTTAAGCTCCTCCCCCCATTGACCGTCATATATAGTGTCTGTCAGCTCCACACCGTTGCTGCGCTTGTTGCCCTTCGGCATCGAGTACGAAACTATTCCAACTGTAAAGAAAAATTAAAAGCAAATAGTGCCCGACTAGTTTCAATTAATGATAAAATATATTATTATATGTATGATGTTTATTGGTTTCTACCTAGAGAGCACCGTAATAACAATCATGCGAGTGAAATAAGTAAATATTTTAGCAGCGTCAACATCGAGATTGATACATAATACTTACTCGAGGACACAACTGTAATGGATTTTAGTCTCAGGAGAATTAACTTCAGTACGAGGCAAGTAAAGGTATTTTGAGTGAAACAGGTTGCATTGCGCGATACAACTTCTTAAAGCAATTAATTGTGATAGCATCGCTTAGAGATATACCGAGATATTCTAGTAGACAGACAGGATGTATTTATTTCCTTACGGACTTGAGTTCATTATTGTAGTCGTAGTGAAGTAAGAATAGTGAAAATCTGACATGAACTAAAAACACAGTATTGTGCAATTTAACGTTAAACATTTAGCGGAATCAAATAACCGGATAGACATTATGAAGTCACTTCACTCCAACAATAATGTATGAGGCGAATTTCATAAAACCGTGAGGGAACTAGAAATCGCATTGAACGATACTCGGGAATAACAAAGCTTTCGGCCCTTTAATGTTAACGTTGTGCTGCATGAGTCAAATCAACGCGTTTTGTATTCCATAAGCATTGCACGGGACCGACACCTGGTCGGCGCCTTTGCTTCTTGCAATATATCTGCTGAGTACAACGCACCTACACGTGTTCGATCGCTTTCCCAGCATAGCCATTTCGTATTTGTGATTTTTATTGAAGCAATTTATTTCGAAAGGCTTCTTTTTAAATTCCTAAAATTCTTTGCCCTCACAGGTGCATTATCAGATTTACTGTATCGTGAGTACCATCAGATATAATTAAAAATTCAATATTTAAAATGTCACCCCGCTGGGAATCAAACCCAAGATTGTTCTAAAGGTTACCGGACTGTTATGGTAACCACTACACCACACGGTTTACATTTCAATACCAACAATATTTTGCTTTCTGAATGTCTATTATATGTTAATCGTAATGTAGATCTGTAGATGCTAGAGTCCGTGGATAAAGAAATTAGTCCTAATATTTGCAACAAGTTACGAGACCAATCCTATGAAAATGATCGTTATTATTAAAGGCCGACAGCCCAAGTTTCTCTAAATTGAAAGAACCATTGTACCATCTCCAACATGATGTTACTATAGATCTTGTAAAAACCAACGAAGTTATGATATCATCGCATCATTGTGGATCTGTGCATAATTTGCCCTTGTTAAATGTTACAAGAGAAAGCGCCTTGGCAATAGATACTAGTCAGGCACGAAAATTTTAATGCAAAATTTCGCAGTTAGTCCTAGAAATTAGTATAAAAACATGAAAAATTGCAGAGTTATTATTAGTGGGAGTAATTTGCGGCATTTTACTGCATTAATGGCTTGCATGCGGCGAACTTCTAGGTAATGCCCACAAATTACCATAACAACAATTATTTTCTATAACGGTATGTTGGAATGAGCGATAAGCTTTCATCGAAACCGCCGTGGAACTAGAGTTAATTTTGACGTCGTATGCGGTTCTTGTATAAATCGTAACGCTAGAGGTGTCACCAATAATGCGTTGCTGGCCTTGAAGAGCTCTTTTATCGCCTCTTTTGAAGAATCCAATGACATATTTTGCCACTTAGACATACGTGGTAGGAATTAATGTCTGGAATCGAACCGTGTGGGACCGTGTACAAACCACCAAGTTACAGCTCCAACACACCATTTTTTTTAGATTTCAATTCGGCTTTCAACTGATATTGGAATTGGAAACCTTCCATTGTTCCTCATTACATCTCCTAATTCCAATATACAATTAAGCATACGTATAGATAGACATAAATCTGAATTTGAAGCCTCACTAAACACAAATTGTGTGCAACGTAGATGTTTACAATTACGGCACCCACCCTACAGTTTCAATTATGGAACTGTCTATCAAACTCCCACATTAAATTATGAATAGCTCTTAATTATTACGCATTGACAAGGATGACTGTTGAGCCGCCGGTATATTTTAATACAAATATTTTATATTTGCAATATTTCTGAGCGCGCAGGTCACCTGGTGGTGAGTGCCGATCTTTTATCAAACCACCTTTTTGCACATGCTTGCTGTATTTGACTCTGATGCCTCGGATTTGTAGGTACCAACCAACACAGATCTCCGCTATTTGAAGTTGACCGTGTCCATGGGATGCAGTGATCAATAAACATCAAGCCTGGATGCTCGTTTGCTACGTATTTACGTAAAAAAAAGTGTATACGGGAGAGGATTTATACTAATTTTGCACTTACTGCTTACCCTGTTAAGTGCAAAACTCTAGTAAACTCACCTAACAGTTGGATGGTTGGTAAAGCCACTAAACTTTTGCATTTGACTTACGACAGTTTGGTGAATAGTTTGATAATATATGCAATGCTAGCTTTTGCTGTAAGCATCGCTAGGGTAATCCGATTTTCGTGATCCCATAATTCCCGTACGAACATACAGTTTGTGTGCAAGAAAAGCACTGTATGTCTTAAAACTAAAGTATGTATATCTGTCTGTTAGTCCTTTATGCACAACTAGTGACCCGCCCCGACTTCGCACGGGTGCAATGCTGACTAAATACACTACAGAAAAGCTGTTATTGTTTATACATATAAACCTTCCTCTTCAATCACTCTATCTATTAAAAACAAACCGCATCAAAATCCGTTGCATAGTTTTAAAGGTTTAAGCATACATAGAGATATAAGGACAGAGAAAGCGACTTTGTTTTACACTATGTAGTGATTACACGTAGGTACAAAGAAAGCATTCGAACTCAAGAACGTAATCACGAATGAAATCTGTGACAAAAACGAAATGGCGACACAAAAAATAAAAATGAATTCGATCCCGTTTCGTGTAATAATTTTGCTCGGTTAAGAATCAGACTATAACCGTAGTGTTTATTACGTTTAAATAAGTCAAGATTCATATTACCAAATATTTTTTCTAACTACGATTTTTTTGTTTTGGACAGAACAAAGGTCTGGTCTGAACAAATGTCTGGTCAGGTCAGCTATTGCACTCAATAATCTTTAGCATATTATATACTATTAGTGTAATTAAAAAGCTTACAGCACTGTC
This sequence comes from Noctuana lactifera, assembly GCA_018231305.1. Taxonomy (NCBI): domain Eukaryota; kingdom Metazoa; phylum Arthropoda; class Insecta; order Lepidoptera; family Hesperiidae; genus Noctuana; species Noctuana lactifera. The sequence continues at coordinate 4,268 of DWAV01001539.1, forward strand.
AACCCTGGAGACACCAGCGCCGCCATCATAGCCCACGATCCGCGGTCCTATGGAAACGGTTCGTTTAAAAAAAATGTATAACTCACCACTCCAGTAGCAGCCATAGAGTTCGACGCGCATGCAGACGGTTCGCCGGTGAGAGCTGTAGGGTATGAAGCGGACCTTCGACGCCCAGATAGGTGGCTCGAGGTGGTTCTTCTTTTCCAAGTACGTGTTAGTGTTGCCGGATAGAATCTAAACAAAACACAGTTCCGCTATCAACTGTACCATAATTTGTATATTATATTTCTTGAACTAGTTTAAGCGTTAAAGGAATAACTAAAGCTCCCAATAAATAATAGATAAGAACGCAGACACAAGCAAATAAATTGCGAAACGCCTTCAGACATAATGGGCCGGGTGACTGCAATCTGCGGGAGGACATCTGAAACGGTTTGCTAATGACGTCACGCCGAGGATGCCCTAATTTAAGACCGCTCGACCCACTGCAACTTTGTTACCGTACCTACATTCATGAATACAATTACACAAATTGTTTTGAGAATATTACCATTTTAAATCGCTTAAAAGTTGCAGTACAAATCTAATAACGCGCTTTATTAGAATTGATCCCCGCCCGTCGAGTACTTACATAGATATTAATTCATAGACATAAAGTTATCAGTGTATTATAAGTTTCCTTATTTATTTGGTATTTCATGTAATGAAAGCAGATATGAATGAAGAAACCTCCTCTATAGATTACCTACCTCTTGTCCGTCTGAAGTCCTATAGCGCACCCACTTGCCGAGCTTCGGGCGCCAATACTCTAACACGTAGGCCTCTGCATATTCCTGGCCTTGACCGTTGCCGAATCGCCCTTGAGTACCGGCTCCCGTGATAACGTGAACTGAATGAAGGTTAATCTCTAGCCACTCCGTCGACTCCGTAGTGATCTGCGACTTCGGACACCAGGCGCCACCTTTTAACTCTTGATTCAGTCTGAAAAAGAATACCTTGTGTTAGTTATTTGCCTTCTGTCCAAAGAGACGTGTTATAAGTTCGACGTGTGAATGTGTGTGTATGAACGTCTGCCTGTGGCATAGTAGCTCCTAAAAGGATAAAGCGATTTTGATGCTGTAGAATTTTTGTTTGAAAAGCGACTTCATCTAGTGTATTCTTAGATACGAGTATAAGTCAACAAAATCTGTTGAGCCTCATGAAGAACAAAAGAGCAACATCCAAAGGTTGATATTACAACAAGAAAGTAATTTGGCGAAAGAGTAACAATTGATAGCTATATTAAATTTCCGTTGTGATCGTACCAAGTCTACTTTGGAGTTTAAACTTCGTCCACTGTACAAGTTATTGTTATTTAGTACAGCAAGAAGGACTCGTTCTATCTATGAAATCGACTCGACGTCATAAAACTCTTCAAATGTAAACAGGAGATATGTTTTGGTTGAAGTGTTGTAAGATGTATGACAATTTCCGTTAGTGATGGTATAAACCAGAACTTGTTATAGCTGACGACGGAAACTAGTACAAACGTGATAATTGAATAATGTGGGGGAACTACGACTACCCTAAGCTAATGGGATAACCTAGAAAGTAGTCCTACTAGTAGTAGAAAGGAAAGTCAGTCCTTGTGTTTCTATTAATAGTTTCCATTAATACTTTAATTTGAGACAAGCTCACTAGTTAGACACACTAAACATTGAACCATCTTTGCCACCATAGGTACGCAGATGTGTACCTTAACAGAAGATAAACTATATAGCACAGTCTTGCTAATCTTTTAACATAAACTAGTCCGTTAATAATAAATCTAATACATAAAAACTAATACATAAATTGTACCGCATCGCGGTTATGCCGATTTGGCAAGACAATTAAACATATTTGAAGGAAGATTTTCCGACTCAGCTATCATTAGCAAAAAACGGGGCCGCCAGGACCGACATGCAAACACGTGTCTAGTGATCCTTAGTCTATGTTTGAGTCATAAAATACTGGGATAAACAAGAAATTATGTTGTTAACACATGTTGTGTTACACATTCGATTTGGATTGAATACAATTCGATTCTGTCATGTGTCTGCATAAATTAAGTCAAGTGTTCTAAATCTAGAGATCCAACTACAGACTAGTGTGGCTTTAAATACTGTAACAACTTAAAACCTTAAGATGTTTTTTTCTGAATTGGAACGTGTTTTTTTATGATGTAACAAAGTTCTATCACTATCATACTTACATATTTATCAACGTTAATATGAAATTGCAATATGGCATGGAATGTTGTAGAAAAAATAAAAATAATATTAGTAAAAGACTGCCAAAAGCGTATGCACGAAAGTACTGGACGTACGTACACGTACCTACTCGTATGTACGTTGGTATTCACTTCCTCCATCAAAGACTATCAAAGACCGGGAAGGTTGCAAAAGCCATGAGAACCACAAAGTCTATTGGTGCTGTTGGCCAATTTACCAAAACCCTATAGGGAAAATAAAGAAAACCCTGGAAATTAATGATTTCAGTTTAGTTATCAGATTAGTTTAGTATTTTTTTTAGCGAAAGCATTCCCGTGCTCCTAAATTGTAAATGGGTCGTACCTACATAATTTCAATAAATCGTGAATGACTTTTAATTATATTAAAAAGATTCGTAAATATAAATGAGCAACCATACAATTTAAAGATAAATTGGTTCTAATCAAAAAGTCTGCCATAAATAAGCCGACTTCAAAAGAAAGTACTCAAAGGTAAATTACGTTAAATATGTACTTATTTATATCAAAAGAATTTATCAAATTAGATGATAATATTTCGTTTTACGATTTCACAAAAGGCACCTACCCACCTTATAATTCCTACCTAGTGGAAATTTCCTAAACATAACAAGAATAAGGCATTTAAAACATTTCCAATTGCAGACAATGACACAGGTTAAAGAATATTACTTCGTAAACAATGGTTAGAAACTTAATCGATTCTGAGTCCTATCTTTCCATTCGTTCAAGATTTTAAAAGTGTATATGAAACAGAATATTTCACGAATAATTTCCCCCAAAACCACAGATGGACAGATTGGACAGGTGGGCGTAGTTTTGGTTGCCGAAACACATGCAATTCCGAGGACGGGTATTCATTCAGCAACGTACGCATTGCAAATATTGTTCGCATGAATAGAAACCGCAAACACTACCTCATATAGGCATACTGCTAGATGCACTTGACGTTTTAGCTGTTCTACTCGTATTTACCGGTCACAGATCACCTAACGTAAACGCTGCAACCTTTGCTTTGTTTTATTGTCGTCGGATGCTTGAAGCTAATACAAATATTAAAATTTGTAGATATTGTATTTGCTAGTTCTCTTATATTTGGACATAAAATAAGTATTTACATAAAAATATGCATGATTCATCATCATCAACCTAAACTTCACATGCCTTTCGAGAATTTTATGGACAACAGGCTATGTCAGGTTATGTCATGATGTTTTCCTTCGCTGTTGCAGCTTATGACATTTAATTGCTTAAAATGCACATTTGAACCAGGTGTTATTGGAGAAGAGGCCTATTACTTAATCTCTGGGCTATCACCGATACAAGTATTTATAAACTACTTAATTATAATTTTAACTCTAATTATAATTTGAAACCATTCAGCCTCGTGATAAACGTAGAGGTGTAACTCCTATAAATATTCGTACTCTATGACAATACCGAGGATGAGAAAACAAGACAAGTCAATGAATTTATAACATAAGTATAGTGTCATTAAATAATACACCCAACTATTTTATAGCTGAGTTTCAGTAACACAGAAGACCAACGAAGTTGCATTTATTGCAAGGAAGAAAATCAGGACTTCTGTCTAAGAGACGACGCGACGTATACTAAAAGTTTTAGATGCAAGTTCCCGAAAGTAACTTGGTGGGAAGGTGAGACTTCACAGTTTGCAAGTAACTATTTACTCGCATAATGAAAGCCGGTCTTTAATCTAACCTAGCTAGAACACTTAATTATTTATTGTTCGGATCGAGCTCTACGCCAGCGGCGAGCGATTTCGTTGTATATTTGACTTAACTCGTTGTTTGATCTAGTTAATCCACAAAATTCAACAAACAAATTGAACAAAAAGTCCTGGAGCATACTCCACAACACTGCTTAAAAGCGGATTGATGGAAATAGGTTTAATGTCTGAGTTTGCTTAACTTGCGAGCGCTAGTATCGCTACCATCCAACCATCGGGGCTATGCTCAATTCACACAAAACTAATTATTATTTACCTTTATTTCAAAGCACCAAACAATGTAATGTGTAACTTAAAATAAACAGATATTTTTAAATAATTTTATTAATTGCAGTCATACATAGGTACATAATGTAACTCTGAAGGAGGGAAATAAAAAATATGACATTGTGTTGCGTGCATATCGTTGTGTCCATCAGGAGATTAAACTAACACGAAAGCTTTGTACACAATAATATAGACGTAGTGCGCCCACGCTAGGTCCGAGGTTTGATTTATAAGTCTGTGCTTTGAATAATACTCTTTTCATGAAACTCAAACTTAAAAATATTCATTCCATAGATTTATTACATTTATTTATTTATGTAACGTAAGGTATAGTTATGTTACAACGAGTGTTATAGAAAGCCAGCAAGAAAGAGATGGGCAGATATCGTTGAAAAATACAAAAATATTTTAGAAAATTCTGAAGAATTTTATTAAAAAACCGTACTCGTTATTATACACGTAGACGAAGCTTATTACTTTACATTACTAAATATTACTTAATTTATCGAGATCGAGAATGTGCTCACATTCGAAACTTTGCATGCGGTCAGAAGTTCTGACCCTGCACGGCAGCGGCTTAAATTTACAGGTTGGAAATATTATGTACGAACCCATACCTCTTAGTACAGAATTATTCTGTTGGTATTCCCGACTTAGTGAAAACTTCATAGCATCTCATTCAGTAGTTTCTACGAGGAATTTAGTACTAACACGACAAACTCGAAACTACGGAACCGAGTTCATTAAACCGGTTAACTGCTATTGAGGTATTATGTACAAGCTGCACTGCTATGTGTGGAGCACGGCGTAAGCCGGTTGCGGTCCAAGCTCATAATTAGCAATTAGTATTAGTAACTAAGTTCATTCGTACGAGTATTATTAACGTTCATAGATCGCTTATTTAGATGGCTTCCCTTTGATATATTCAGGAACGCATCCATTGATGTAACCGATCCGGTGCTGTATCTGCTAATTGAACAGTCAAAGCGCTGACGTTTATTGTTCCGATTTAGGTATTACGCTATCTATATATTGAGGTTATTTGAATACTCTTTTGAAGCTAATTGAAAACATGATAAAAAATTAAACTAAGGCTCTTATTAATAAACTGAAATAAAGATTGAGATCATTCTCTAGTGCGAACCTACTATCTAATCTATCTCGATCAATTAAAGATAGATCTCAGTTGGAAAGGTAACTGATTAAAACAAAAACGATCAGATAATCAAGATTTCAGAAACTCAACTGGACAGCAGATTTGACAGTTGATTTTTGTGTTGATTAGCTTTTCAGAAACCGACGGTAAGATATTCACGACAATATTAGTATACTTACCTATTAATATTTTGTAAAGTTTAGAGAAAAGTCTTATCTAGACAATACAGCTTGCCTGTACTGGGATGAGGATAACTTTGATTACACGACGACGACGACGAAATAAACTTTACAAGCCGCAAATTGGACTCATATCGTCAAAGAGGCGAAGCGCCGACGGCTCGCCATGCGCCCGACCGACACAAGCAGCTTTGAAGGCTAATAACTGTGGTCGGATTTAATACCTAGTGCTTCTCGTTCTGAAATTGACAGCGGAAGTCGGTGTACCCTTTTCATTACAGTTCAATTAATATGTGGTACCGAAGCGCTTTAACTAGGTGCACTAAGCAACCGAGACAGCTCGTAAAGACAGCACCTAAAGCCAATAACAGAGAAGCAAACGGAGCGTGGCAGTCTGTATCTGTATTAAGCATCCCTTAGACATCCGGAGGAGCGTGTAATATCTACAGATACAGACATACTGAAGCAACGACGCAACCAATCAATTCCTACAATATTGTTTAGTTAGCTCCGAGAGTGACCTGTATTGAGACTGTTCAGTTGGACGTTATTATCAATACGTGCGATTGCGTTGATTAAACCCACATACTTGTACATGGCTAACCAGCGTACTGATCGCAAATCGGATTGACATGTCACACGTCATAGCATTGTTGATACCCTGACAGATAAGCAACGATCAGTGTTAATAACAGTACCTCGTTTCAGTTGCGTTATTAGTGCGTTCACTTCTCGTGTGTCGCGATGGCTTGCACTAAATCTTGCCGGGGTTGAACGCTGTTGTAGACATTATGTTAAAATACCTTTTACGTTTATTTTTCTTAGTATCAATGAGTTCAGGCGGACAATTAATTCATTGACAAAGTAATTAAGTATTAGCCTATTTTGAAATTATCTTCGATAATATTTTTATTCATAAAAAAATCATTTAGATGTCTATATATTTATTTTATAAATATAGGTAGTGTCCTTTTAAGCTAGCCCCTCTCATTTTGCACTATAGTAACGAAACTACAATTAGGTAGGTACATCGGCGGGCCGCGCTTGCCGGGTTTATGTACACAGCAACACGTAGAACAGTACAATAAAGTACAATTAAAGCCTTTGATCTCTATTCTTTTGTAGTCCCTATTAACTAGGATGAAATTTTTAAGAATCCTCTCATCGTGCTTCCCCCACATAGTATAAGAAAACCTCTGTACAAAGTTTTACTAGGTCTACTGATTTAAGTTGTGCGTTGTCTGTCAGCAAATCAGTGGCGGTTTTATTAAATTGAAGATATTTACATAAGGTGGCAGCCCTGTTCGGTCCAATCAAACTTCAAGGCGCGCGGTCATTAAGGCTTATTGACGCGCACTGGAGCATTGGAACTATCAATGATGCGTTAAGGAGCGGCTTTCGAAATTGATACCATCTCCCTCCAAGTTCATAATGGATCTCGGTAAAAACTGCTCATGTTCAATAGAACACTTTTTATCTGTTTAAATTAAAGAACTTTCTAATATCGAATGATAAGTGAGTGTTGTTTACTCTACATATTTTCTGCCCCATTTATTTCCTATATCAGAGTTATATCCTATTTCGAATATCTCCTACATACCTAACACTTTATTCGCAATCAATTTGTAAATCCAACCTGATCAAAATTTTTAATTTATTAAAAAACCAATCCATAGATATCCATAGATATTAAAAAATATATATACTTTTATTTTACCATTGCAATTGATTGTAATTGGTCATGGCATTTAACTAATTTTAATTGGATATTTCTCAAAAAATTCTCAAGTGTGTTTGTTTGTATATGATTGCGTAATTGTATTCTAATTTCTGACCACCGAGCGATCCTAGTATCTTTGTTCCAAAGATTACACAAAATTCTACAATCAAAAGTGGTTGTACAAAATCTAGTGGTGGGCTGTAATAACACTGTAAAAAGTTCACGGCAGAATGACATTTTGTTTGAGTGATGTGACACAAGTCGTGTGCGGCCTGCAATCATAAGTAATTTATTTACTCGGTACGAGTAAGGACGACCGCGTCAAATTATAAAACGTTATCGGTACAAATTGCTACCAGGAAGCGGCCATGTATTAGGTACGTACGCTACGATCGATATAAAAGTATAGTAATAAGTATTTGATTACCTTGACGTCCTAACGAATTAGAGAAAGTTTCTTTCACGTCAAATACTACGGAGGTTAACTTTCTTTTTACAAACTTCTCTTTAATTTCATTTTTATTAAGTAGTTTGTTCTTTCTTTCAGCTAAATTTCCTCACTTATACCTCAATTATTCATCACTACACACACAAAAAAGTCGATGTCATCTAATGGGTACTTGTATATAAATAAACCACGCTCCACAATTTTTGTAATCCAACACGAAATAATTTTATAGTTTTGTGCTAAAATATTTAAGACGACGCGCAATGTATTTTTACCGACTTCATTGCCGCAATCGTTTAGTAGGATTTTCTTAAATATTACAGTTTCTTTATTTTTTTCATTTTCACGTTACTAAAAATCGCACTCACAATCTGTTTACTTTTTCAAAGCATATTTTAGCAGGTTCTTAAACTGGATGATAATCCAATAGAATAACAACGTAAGTTTAATATCACAAGCGTGCATAATAAATAATACTAAATTAGGTACTAAAAACTGAAAAGTGCTTAACATGCATGTAATTTGACTAGACTAACGTCATGTAAGCATGGAGGTCCGCTGGTCCGCGAGGAAAAATAATAAAACGGGTTTTTACCTCCTTCATGTTAAATTAAAAAACCAATTCAAGTAACAGCGAGTGCCATACTCGTACTTAAAGAAAAATAAACAAAACAATACCATCCCACAAAGAAAAGAGAAGGTATACCTGGTCGTGAAATATATTTTTCTGAAACAATCCTTGCATTAATTTGTAGCAGCCAATTTAATTAGGATCTCGTTTCATGTTATTATGTCGACTGTTCATATGAAAGACATACCAAAGTAACATTTCTCATAATAATATTATTTCATACGGGAAGGGAAATTTTAATATTTGATAGTAAAGTAAGCGAAATCTAATGAAATATATTGTCACTGCTAATTGGTATTATATGTTATTACCTTAGAGCATTTATTTATATGTTATTACGAAGTAACTACATTAATTAGGTATTACATACGAGTACAATTTTTCTGTTGTATCATGTTTATTTCAAAAATTTAAATATTATGGTCAATGAATGAATTGACACCAAATTACCAACAACTCTTAGAATTGATCTCACTATTTTCTGTTATCTTTGCAGAGTTTTTTTAGCAAAACACACCCGGTATTTTAATGGCGTTAACTTTACTTATACTTGTTAACTTTAAGTAACAAAAATCGCGT
>DWAV01001540.1:0-13266 GCA_018231305.1 Noctuana lactifera
CGTTGATTATTGTTGAGAGTACTTCTAATTATTGTGTTTCGAGGCCTGACTGCAGCCGACCGCATCGCGTGTGCGGATATGATGAAATGCTGTCGATGTACAGATTGACTTATTAATTACTTCAAGTTGGGTCGTTAACGGCGTAATTATTCTTGCTGTATTAAACATTAATCGTGTTTATCGAGTCAAATAAAATTATTATAGGTATATAGAAAATTACTTATACTTAAGTTTTTCTGCGCCTAATTATACAATAAATAAACAATTTTTAATACTATAAAGCTCTACAATGTAATGTTACGAGTACCTATAAGTACCAATTTGGACTCTCACTTCAATTTTATTTGCTTGGATATGTTATTCATCCATCCATCTATCAGTTTGTAGACATCTACCGCTGGACATAGGCCTCACCTGTCCTGCAACCTGAATCCAGCGGTTTTCCGCTGTCTTCCCCATCCGTCATCGGTTTTTTGCCGGGACGCGGTCTCCATTCTGGCGCTAAACTGGCTAAATCAAAATCAAACCAATCTATTCATCGTAAAGTATTTGTATACATTGCATGAACGTTAAAATACGGTACCCTTTAGTCTAAGGTAGGGGAAAAAAACCAGCAGAAAAACAAACTCTCGATACTCCGTTAAAATCAAATGTGAGATAAGATAAAATTTATTATGTTCTGCTATTTGGACTAATAAACATTCACGATTTATGCAATACAAATTCGCTGGGATAGTAGTAGGTATAATATAGGTATGGCGCTGTAGGAAGGCGCTAGTAAATCAAAGAGCTTGGTACACCGCGTAAATCGATGCGAAGTAAATTTCAAATGAATTATGAGGAATTAGTTCCAAGTTCCCTAAGGCTACAAATGAGCTCCGAGTAACTGCTTTTAATTTTGACTCGTGTTTATTAGCTACACATTTGTATCAAGCAGTTTTTAAGACTTGTTTGTTGAAAATTTATATGTACTCGTATGTTAACTTCGTGTATTTTGATGTCTTTTATTAATTGCAAAAATTAAAAGTTTCCCTCAGTATTTAATTTCGCCTATTATATTCATAGCGCAAGACTAATAATTTTATTGTTTTTTCACCATACATACAAACGTTAAATCTTGAAAATCTTATAAAGCTTCATATTTAATCAAAAAGTTACTTATTTTCAATATTATTATCTGATGTGATTTTAATTATTGTACTGATTAGTCTTCATTTGCATGCTGACTACCCAAGTGAAATTGCCTATATCTACATACCTACGTTACTAGATTACTATCAAATAGATATACATACTTTGTTGGTGATTGTGTTGCAAATAAAATAAATAATATACATACTATAAATTTGTAATAGATCAGTAAGCTTAACCCAGTTTTATTTTATGCTTTTCTAGAGTGATTTGCTTTACAGCCTTTGCAATTTTACATAAACTGCTTTTTACAGTTGTTTTGTTCACAACTTCACAGTTAAGTTTGTTAGAGCGCCAAGATATTTATCCTTGGCTTTTTTTCGGCTGACTAAAGCCAAAAGGTACCTCATTTTAGGTACCTATATGATTTTTATTTTGACATTCACGTAAATAAATGTTCCAATAAAATATAAGGATTACCTTACCTTGTGAGTAGGTAAACTATATCTGTTTGTTATGAGTAAACATTCTAGGTAATTCTTACCTTTCAAACTCTTTAATCCTAAAGTTAATCTATTGGTCTAAGAATTAGTCGTTTTTAGATTGTAACGTATAACAATATAAATCGCTTAGGCAAACCAGCGCTCTGAGAATTTCAAAGGTTTCAATAGCAGCTTTCTTTTGTACTCTATTATGTGTGTTTTATTTATCGACGGACTCGTGCTCTACACACGGCAGAATTTTAACCAGGTCAGCCCAATCATGCTAATGAAAACAGTCTATAGTTTCAACCCAGCATTTAGCCTCCTGCATATTCAACACGGCTATTTTCTTAACGGCACTCCAGATTTTAACCGCAATCTAAAATCATATCCGCAAAACATCAGCTCCCAGCTGGCCGTTACCGTTAAAATTAAGGGCGATTGGTGCAATCGTAAACGGAACCCAATTTTACATAGTAACTACCGCAACAGAATTAACGAACAAGGTGTGAGGGAAGCTACAGTTTGTCAAATATATACAATAAACATACATATATGTAGGTACGATACTTAATAAGTCGCGGGCGTCGCGTTTATTATTGTCTTGTCCGAAATGAAAACATTTAAGCAATAAAATTGTATATAGAACTTAGGTGTATTTTGATTTAGTTTTTTATAAGTTTAAGTTTGAAATTATACCCGTTTCAACTAAATTAATAAAACATAATGTATATTTCAGAATTTCTTATAACTCTCTACAACGATCCTGAAACTTTATTTAAATACAAAAATAAAAGTCAGTATACATATTTGAAACTTGGAATTTAAAATAAGTAATATACGTATGAAAATAGATTTAACTTTCAAAAAACTTAGACTTCATTCTTCTGAAATGTACCTAAAAAAAGGACTCTAAAGAACTCAAACGCCGCGCCCTTCATACTAGCATAGGTATCTCATGCGCAACAAACGTCAAATTTCCCGTTACATTAAGTGCGGGTTACTTCTGTGAAGAACTCTTTTTTTTATTTTCTTCTACTTCTGACGACCCGTGTGGTGCAGTGGTTACCACGCCATTCCCGGTCTGGGTGTTTGTGTATTTGTCTTTGTGTGTGTCCATAGCACCCACCACACAGGGAATCCTAGTGTGGGGCTGTGAGTCTGAAGCGTTAAAAAAAGAAACTTCTATTTTCGTCCTGATGTGTACCTTGACATAGATACATAAACGGCTCGTTAAGATAAAACTTTACCGAATAGGTAAAAACACTATAATAGTTTTGCTAAGCTTTTTCGGTAAAATTGAAAGGAAAAATCTTAGTAAAGAAAAAACGCTAAGAGCCGGCAATCCAATTCCATACTGAAGTTGAGTGCTATTAAAGAAATTATTGAGAAGTCTCCTCTCGACGCGGCTGTCAGCGACAGATGAGATAAATAAATTTATGTTCTTATACTCGTACATAAGAGTAGAGTTATAATATTGATGATTTGTCTTTTACGCAATGCTGTATTTTTTCTCTGAATGTTGTATTTATTATTAAATATAATTATTAATAGTTATGTCCCCAACTCTCTTCTAAATTTACTAAATATATAACTATCATGTTACCAAATATTATAATTAGTAGGTAGTGCAATGAGGTCAACGGAATAACGGATACTTATTATAGTTACGAGTAGCACGTTACCGGTAAAGGTATCAAAAACATAATTGTATATTGCGTATGTTGCAGCCAGCCATGACTCCATAATAAATTATTAAAGTCTGTAATTATTTCTTCCTTTTTAGCTTGAAGTCAGTTTTCATCATTGTCTCAAATAATTTCATTGTCCAAAATTTTTTTTTATTTGAATCTTATATATAAAATTTCCATGTCACAATTGTCACAATGTTAGTTACCGTGCTCCTGCGAAACGGCTCGACCGATTCTCATGAAAGTTTGTGTGCATATTGTGAAATGTCAAGGGTGGTCCACTCCTTAGTTTTTATGTTATATGCGGTACAAAGTTCGCGGGGTCAGCTAGTATTCTAATTAAATTATTTCTTATTATAAACAAAATGTATAACTAGGTTTTATATTTCAAGTTGTTAATAAACTTGAACTTAACTTGAGCGAACGGATAGTCTTGGAAATAGCTGCGGTGCGACAATGGCTTAAAAATAAACGCCGGCAAGAAATTTCCAACAAGTTATTTTTGTAAAATGTTCACAACATTTTCACTTCCGTTTTAATAAAACCTTAAAAGTCATTTTAAACACGGTCGTTCTGGTATATTATAATTATTTAAAAAGAACTGTCTTATCAAGCTGTTTTAACTTTCGGACCAAGATCATTATTAAAAAGAATATTGTCTTATGTATGTAATACATTAAACCGTTTGCTTTATGGCTCTTATCGTTAAATGGCAATAGCAAGTTTACATAAGACGTTATGCAGTTCCATTTATTATAACGACATAGTACTAACTCTAGTATTCATACATCTAAAAGATATCATATTTTAAAATTACCGTTAAATAACTGGTAAACATAGACATCAGAAAGTAAACGTGGGCATTAACTAATTCTAATAATATAATAAGTAATAATGTAGACGTTCAAACATGCGCCGATCAACTTGGGAATAATAAAAAATAAGTGAAATTGATGAGAAAAGCGTGGTTCTCGACTCCCTGTATACATAAATAAAGTTATATCATACGGCCGGCTATTGTGATATGATTTACGTGTGCACTGGGCGCCGGCACTGCTGAGTGCCTACAACTTATTAGTATACTAGCTGACCCGGCGAACTACGTACTACCTCCAAATCAGTAAATTATATATATAAACCTTCCTCTTAAATCACTCTATATTAAAAAAAACTGCATCAAAATCCGTTGGGTAGTTTTAAAGATCTAAGCATAGGTACATACATACAGACTTAGGGACAGACGAAACTTTGCTTTATACTATGTAGTGAAATATACTGATTCGTAACGACCTGTACCTAATAAGCTTAGCATAAACAATTTTGGAAAACTTTTTCTTTTGGTTAGCTAAGAACGTAAACGTATTATATTGGTGATCATTTAGGTATGTATTCTACTTCAAATAGGATGATTGTACTCAAATTACATAAGACAAAAGAAAAATGTCAAGATAGCGAAATGTAGCGCTAAAACGCTCATTGTCTGACAATACTCTAATCGTGGATCTAATAATACGGGATCGTAACAAAAAATCTGGCCAGAGCTCGCTCGAATATAATAAGAGTTTACACTTATTATATTGGGTGCGTAAAAACATAATATACAAGAATGTACGTTCCATGCGCCTTTAAATTAACATATTTTCTACTCTCGTGTTTATTTTAGGAGCGTACGTTTTAGGTTTTTGTTTTACAGTACTAACCGCATACGAAACTGGGAACGTTAATTATGTGGTTTACAAACGCTTCTAATTAGCTTGAGTCCACTCTTACTACGGTGTCGTACTGTAAATATTAACGACACGTCTTGGCCATATTAGTTCAATTAATTATTTTATTTCTTAACTAAGTGGAACAAACAAGCAACTTACTTATCGTAAAATTATTTTATTTCAAAGAAAGAAATTGTTTGTTAATTTAATACATAATAAAATCTAAAAGCAAACCTATAAAAGCGTGTACGATAAATAGTTTTTGCTTATCCACCACCGCATGTTTGTATGCGGAACCAACAGCGCTACGTGACTGCGCCGCTTTCGCGCAAAAGTAATATTATTGGTAACAGAACCAATGTTCTAAATGGTGTTTGCTCGCCGAATCAGAACTGGATGTAACACAATACAAATCTTTATATAAATACGAGTAGGTATAATTAAGCTTTATTTTAACATATTATAATAATATGCAATACCTAATACATAATCCTACTAATATAATAAACGCGAAAGTTTGTAAGTATGGATGGATGGATAGATGTTTGTTACTCTTTCACGTAAAAACTACTGAATGGATTTTAGTGAAACTTTACAATAATATAGCTTATACATAAGAATAATAAACAGGCTACAATTTATAAATATTGTGTGAATTGCTCGAAATACTAATCCTGCGCAGACGAAGTCGCGAGCACCAACTAGTAGCTTATAATTATTATATATATTATGCTATATACCTAATACATAGCAAATAGGTGTAGTGGTTCCAGAGATTATCTTACACGTCTGAACACACAAAATTCGGACTCTCTTTTTGACAATCCGAGTGGTGTAGTGGTTAACCGCCATTCGGAGGGTTCTAAGTTTGATTCCCGGCAGGCAGAAATTTAAATGATAAATTTTATTATTATGTTCTCAGTCTGGGAGTACGTGTGTGGGAATTGTGTTTGGGTGTGTCCATGACACCCACAGAATAGGTGCCTACTACTGTGATACAAGGAGTGTGAGTGTGAAGCATTATTGTTGTATTTATATTAGTTAAGATAAAAATATATTATCTATAATATCTCCAGACCTTTATATTAATTATGGCAACGTTAGCTTTTTTATGAGTTTCTTTGACATGCTCTCAGTTTTATAGATTTTCAAAACCGCAACATGTTTTGTTGGACACGTCATGTTGCCGGATACAGCTACGGCTTATAGTTCACAAGGTTTTAAATCCAGCATATCCAAGCGACGATATAGCTGCAGGCAAGGATTTATCTTCGCATCGTACACGACTTAAATGTTAATTCTTCGGTGGTAAAACGTGAAGTGATGGTTTTCAAAGTCTGAGATTGTCCGATATGTTTAAATTTATATCAAAGATTAAGAGTTTTGACGTCATTACAAATAAGATAACAAATAATTTAATTAAACAAACTCAATTTACAGCAATAGATATTTAAAATAATAAAGCAGTATATATTTAAATATTTACAAACAATAAATAGAATGTTTATTAAACTATCAAGTAATACTATTTTTACTTAAACAATTTTATCAATTTCTACTCAGAAAGGTAAGATTTAAAAAAGCATAACAAATGCAAATGGCTTTAGGTCACGTCAATTATATTTTTTAAGGAACCTACAAATAATTTTACTCTCATTGAAAAATACAAACATCAGTTATAACGTTATGAGACATAAGTGCTTAAAGTGTTATTACGTTGCTCATGAACGGTAAGAGCTCGGCAAAATGCTAAATATTTAAATTTTGAATCTTTATTAGGTTCAAACGTAGCAATGAGAGCGAAGTGCGAGCCCATTATTAAAATTCGCGGGCCCAGCGCTCTGCTATAACAATATTTTCGGGCCAGTAAGCTGAAAAAGAAAAACTGCGCTTAAATGGATTTGGCATATTTTATGATAATATAAGACCTACAAACTGTCTTGGAAACTCCTCGCCGTTTCGCTTAATCACCTCGTCGAACACGACGTTTTGTGGCCGAGAAAAAATCACCCAACTTGAGGTAAAAATTCAGGAATATGTAAAAATTAACGAACAATAATAAAGGTTTGGGCGATTTCGACAACATCTGACAGGGGTTAGCTACTAACGCGTATTTTCACCAACCCTCATTGAAGCAGCGTGGCGGAGTAAGCTCCAGGCCCAGCTGAGGGTTAAAAAAATGGTTACAAGCAAAATAAACCCTGTAGCTTCGCTATATCTATACGACTTGGATTTGGTTCAGGCTATGACCGTGTTAATAAAACAAATTTATTGAGATTTGGGTATCTTGAGTTCGAACCTCGTTCGAAATCATACACGAGAATCGCTCTCAAGATGGATGTCAATCTTAGGCTCAGTTTATTAAAACATGTCTGAGGTTAAGAATATGTTAAGTTTAGTTTTATTGTATGTCTGATAAATAATTAATCGCTGTATGTGTTGGACGCCGCATGTCTACGAGAAGTATGTAGTAATGCTATTCAAAATGCCCATGAAATAGAATCAATTAAAATGATGTCAACTTAAATGTCTAATATGAAATACTAATTTAAAAAAATCAATCTCTTTAAACTCGATAACCGTAAATTATACCACAGATAATTAATAAAGAAAATAGATAATTATAATACGAGATTAATATAAAGTTATAGAAGCTTATGCATAGAAATCGTGCTTTGGTACAATTTAGCGAACTAAAGGTTACTAAAAATGACTTACCATGGCCATTGTTTCGTAATGTTGTCATTATGTAGGTAATATATAAATCGCAAGAAACGGTAGGTAACTGAAATGTTAATTAACACCAGTGATTTATTATACTGCGTGTGACCCCAATATTAGGGTCGTTAGCAAGGTCAGGAATAGTTGATTCTGTAAGTGTTTTATTTATTCAGTTTTACATTAAATTTGATTCTTAGTAAGTTGATTTTCTTTTTTTTGAGAGGAGATAAATTTTCTAGAATTCCACAATTTTCTGAAGTCAAGGAACATTTGCTTATAAACATCAAATTTTCTTCTAAAAGTTAACATTTATATTTCTAGTAAATATATAAGATTATGAGATATATAAATTAGGAGATATTAGATTAGGAGATATGAGCATGCACCCTGCACGTTTGAGGGACCACCTTATTCTGCCTGTAACAATTTTTTTACTGTATTTACAATGGTTTGATACAAGTGTTAGGACTTTGTTCTGATATTCTGTAATCAGTTCAGAAAAATAAATAAATAAATTTATCTATTCTAATGAATTCCATACCTAATCATTCAAAACGAAAATGGCGTAGCTAACGAAAATTCAGCTGAATAACACACAATCAGGACGACACTAGTCTCGAATAGCAACGAGGATTGGGATGAAAACATTTATCACGTTACGCGTTTTTTATTGAGATAACGGAAAATAGTGGAGAAAAATCTTTTTTCGTCACAAGAACGTCTGTGGAAGACATGACATAAAAACACAACCTATTACAACACACTACCCACTTATCGGAATTCGGATAAAATTTCCTCGTGAGTCAAAGTTAAAGCCACTTGAAGTCAAGAGGTTTGAGTGACACTCGAAGAAGAGAATGGATTGGTCTAGGAACGTCATTACTTCATGTCGTTTACACTTTACTGGCAGACACTCGGGATAGGCGCCCGTCTGGCTTGTATAAAAATAATACTTCTTACATTCAGTGAAAAGTCTAACAAATATTACTTTATACCTTTTAGTTTTTTGTCGAAGGCTTTCAAGTTTTTAATTTTATTTTATTTTATGGTTTTCGAACTTCATTATCACATGCTACCAATACACATCGATTAACAAACATATAGGAACATGATATACCTTACCAATTCACTCTAATTTGTCTCTTGTGTGCAATCATCATACAATAATTAGCATTTATCTACGATGTACTTATATTAATTAAGAAAGGCCCACTGAGCCCAAACACGATAATACTGTTATTTGGTAATTAACTAGGCATCCTGTTGATTTTAGGAAAAACCTCCGCATTTCCGCCGCACTCCGAAGTTTGTAACAATTTCAGTTATTTTTATTTTTAGTTTGAAGTCGTTTTTCATTTCACCTTAATTAATTTTATTTTGCTGTTATTAGTCTTAGATCAAGACTGTTATTAAAAATAATATGATAGTAATCAATATACAACGTTTCGTTAGATGCTATAATAATATAATTATGATATATAATAATGACAAATAAAATAATTATATTTCAGGGAGACCAGGTATCAATCTTTTCTCTGTCCTAAATATTTGTTTTGGTTTTATTCTTAATACTTCTGATTAACTCTCGGCTACAGAAACGCTCCCTATTTACTCACTTTAAAGCTAAAGTTAACGTAATTAATATATCCATCTATTTCTCAGAAGTTGTTAAAACGATTTAATTTTTTTTATTTTGTAACCTTAAATTCATGTCTATAAAATAGGAATTTGGGTAGGTAGGTACGAAAAGGATACGAAGGTAGGCACTTTAAAATAAGTACTTACCTTAGTAAGTATTTACTTTAAATTAAATAGTAATTCTAGTAATTCGTTATTTATTTAATTCAATGCTATTTTATATTTATCTATTAAATTACATTAAATATACCGATAACCACACAACACAAAGTCGCGGGCCAGCAAATGTTTAAGAAGTATAAAGTGAACTTATACAGTTTCCAGTTGGGTGTTTGAGAACGGAAGTTGGAAACTTTGGGGGCTTATTGATTGTGTCATATCTTATGATAGCAACGTGGTCTATTATTAGGGCTGGCAGGAATATTTAACAAAGCTAAAAAAAAAATATCGTAACGCCGAGCAGTAAATAATTCTTATGGTAGTCACCTATTTTTGATTTCTTTCGTAATCGCGAGCATAGGCTAGTTAATATTTGTATGAACAATATGTTTATTTACAACGCGACAACACTTAATAAAATTGTGTCTTTAAAAATTTATTAAACCAACGCAATACAAAAGTTGTCAATTATTAACTTTGTTTTATTCTACCACAAGCAACTGAAAAGTCTACTACATGGACTTGCGACAAAATTGAAAATTGAATACTTAGGAAAAGCATTATTTAACTATCAAAACCGCATTATGATTATATTTATAATATAATATAATTTTATAAATATCCTTCCTTACTGACGAGTTATAGCATTAATTTACCTGAAAGTTCCACTAAATGTTTCTTTTTCGAAATCATGAAGTAAATTAAAAGAAACTATTCAGCTACCAAAATGAAATTTTTACGAACCTCTACACTTAACAAAATAAAGCCGAAAATATCACCTACAGTTACAGTTCTTATCAAATTAATAATGAGAAATAATAGAGTTGCAGAGCAACAACTCCAGTTAATAGAAATTGGACTTTACGATCTTCGCAGTACGACCGATTTTCGTATTTAAATCAAAAGTAAGTATATCATTTTCAATGGAGGCCGCTGTTTCGAGTACAGAGTAGTTAAGATTTCCCGATAAGGTTTTAATATGAGCCGGAACTACCCGGCCGAGCTCCAACAGGCCACTAAAGAAAATACTCCAATTTGTTCGGGAGTTTAGAATTTGATTCGCATAAGTTCCAATTGACAGGCATTTTAAAACAAATGTTTTTCTCTAGTCATAGCTTATGGTAGGAACGCCCCTCAGGTTATTTTGCGCATTACTCGAGGGAGTCAGAAAATCATATTGGGAGAATCCTGGTACCCTGTAATGTACTGTAATGTACCCCTACCATATATGAACCCTTAATATAGGGGCGTTCGTTGAAGGCAGCCCGTCAGATTAGAAAAATAATCGAGCCTCGGAAAAACTCGAGCGCTGAGATTAAGACAGTGTAAGTTAAGTATATGTACAACAGTATCCGTCTATATTAAAAACGAATACATAACGCTTCACACTCCCAGCCTCACATTAGGATTACCTGTGCCGTGGGTACCATGGACACATACAAAGACAATTACTAAACACCCAGACCGAGAACAGAAGTCTAAATTCATCATTTAAATTTTTGCCTTGCCGGGGATCGAACCCGGGACCTTTCGATTGGTGGACTGGTGTGGTAACCACTACATCACACGGGTCGTCAAACGAACTCTATATCAACAATTTGGAGTCTGTCACACTCATAAATAAGTTGACATGAAGGAATTGGGGCGAGAAATGTTTGTGTTTTAAATATAGATATTATGTGTGGTGTATAGTGGTAAGAACCTAAAACAAAATTAAAAACCACACCAAATTCCAGTTGGTATTAGAAATATGCTTCACGCTACATAAATATCACATGCACAGTATTATTCCAGCGAGTGTACGAATGTAATTTGCGAATGAAAAATGACTTGAGGGCGCGCCTGGTAAACCAAAACAGCTTGTCTTTGAATATAAATTACATGATTTTTGATTTAGAACCTATTTTAAATGAGACACAACACAACAATACTTACCTTTATTTGTCTAGCTATTCTTTCAGTAAATCAATTATAAATTTATTTAATAATATCTGTAACATCATCGTGCCTGAAAAAAGCAGAGTGTTAGAAAAAAAAAACAGCATAAATTGTTACTGAATATATTATACTTTATAATTGCCAACTACATGCTTCGTGACAATGCGTCCTCGTACATTTGTTTATAATATTATGAGTATATGATTTTCAATAATAAAATAAAAACAAGTTGAATCTTATACCGATAACGAACTTACATCTATAGGACAACTGCGAGTGCAGTTGACGTCGTTTGAGATATCAAAAATTGACAAAAAAACAAAACAGTTGTATCTGAAATTACTGACCTTTTAAAGTAGAGCTACTAAAGATACGAAAAGCCACAGACACTAACATGTTGGTTGATTAAAAAGACTATTTTAAAATCATATAGAGGTATATACATACGAGTAGTTGCGATACTCCTCGTAGCGTTGTACAGATTTGTTACTACAACATTTATAAACTATTAACCTTAACTTGTTCTTGTTATTTTTCGCTTGTAAATTAACCAATAAATAAAATTCCAATTAAAATAGCCCAGAAAGATTTAATTGTAATACTTTGAAATTCACGTATACATATCAATAGAATATCATCGACCGATCCATTGTTAGGCGGTGAAAAAGCTTGAAAAATCGTTTCGAAATACGAATCGGACAAAGCTACCGATCTCACGGTCGGTTTGCGTGTCGCGAGCGCTTACGTGCACGCACGAAGTACAAAACGTAGGGCGGAGCCTTCGAATGTCCATCAAGGTCAACAATAATGCCCCATTGTGCCCCATGCCCTTTGCTCCTCGCCCCGCACGGAAAATTGAGGGGTTGACCCCGTTTACAATATTCAGTAATGTCTTCAAATTAGCGCCGTTAAATGGTAAAAAATAAGTCCACTTCAGTGCTCGTCCGATATAGCAATGCCTCAAAACACTTTGATAAATTTATTCAGTATTTCTGAAGTTACTTCTATGATTAATTACAAAATATTATACCTAAGTATCTTTTGTTATTGAGTTCTTGTTTTATTTATTTATTTTTACGAAAAATGAGAAGTCATTACATTAAAAGTTGGTACAGAGTTAGTTTTTTATTGTAAATGAATAGCAAAACGAGCATGCCGGTAACAAATACGAAGTGGTCAACTCAACAAGTAAATTTGTTGCGAACTAGTAGATACGTATATTTAACGCGAGTCACGGGGCTATATACTAAAAACTAAATTATAACAAAATCCCTCAAGATAAACTCGAGTTACTGTAACGCAACGGAAAAAGAGGACACAGTTAAAAAAAACTACGAAGCAATTAGCGAATTCGTAGTTGCGTAGAAAAACCCATTCCACTAGAAATCCACGCTGGCAAATTTGTGAACAAAAAGCGATGGAAGGAAACCTAATTACTAAGAGCTCTGTAAATACGTGTAGTTAGTGAATAATTATCCACTTTCCTGTCAAGTATGGGTATCAGTGCAATAGTGAGATATTTATGGTGTTGTATTGTAGTATTACTATATTATTGCCTGCCTTCAACCCTTTTTAAGTCCCATTGCTGGGCACGGGTCTCTCCCCACAGCCGGAGAATACTCCATCACGCTACTCTAATGTGGATTGGTGGAAATACGGGTTAGTGGCCAACCCGTGTTGGATGTTGTCAAATCGCCCAAAGGGTTTAACAGCTATTATATATCGATAACAACCGGGACCGACGGCTTAACGTGCCCTCTGAAGCACGGAAGCGCGCATGAAATTAGCCACTAGCGG
>DWAV01001541.1:0-13266 GCA_018231305.1 Noctuana lactifera
TATATAAAAAACTAGAAGGATCATAATAATATCTAAATTAAGAGGGCTTAAATGCTGCACTGGCGGGCTATTACGAGCTCTTAATGCCATTCTAATTACGTTAGACAGTGCTCACGTGACTCATAAACTGACCAATGAGAGACACACAAATTGGCCAATGAGATACACGAGTTCCCTGAATGGATTTTGTTTTCATAGAGTTATAGAACTCTCTGCTTTTGATAAAGTTAGGGTTACAAGGGATATCTCGGAGATAGCGCAATATGATATGACGATGTAATATTAATCCCAGCAGTGGACACTAAGTAGTCTAAATTACTAAAATCTTCCTAAAAACATCACAAAGTCATCGTAATACTTGGTACTAGTTGGTACCGAATGAAACTAAGCCGCCGATGCAAGTGCAGTAGGCAGAGGAAATTAATAGCGGCGATAAATCGGTCCGCGCCCGCAGCGATTCATAACCGATACTGATTGCGCGCTCCGCACACAGGTGGCGCCGCGGGGCTCGCGGGCGACTGGCGACACGCACGTCGCTATCGCCAACCGGGCCCCGCCAAGCCGTGGGACCTTACAACTGAGAAAAACAATAACCAACCATATGATAAAGTGTCACTGTCACCTATGATTATTTTGAACTTCAGATGGATTGATCTAAAGCCTTGAAAAATCTTTTATCGCCTCTATCTAAATCTCCAAGTCTAAAACCTTGCAAGTCGTAGCCAAATATGAGTACCTTACAGCGAATTATGAACCTCAAAAGGCTTAAATATCTCAGGGCTGTATCATTTTGTAGATGTTTGAGCTTAATTTGTTCTACTTATTAAATGTAATTACGATGGGGACGGAACTCCTCTCAAATATGAGAAGGGTTTAGGCCATAGTTCACCACACTGTCCAAGTGTGGGTTGGTGAACTTCACATACCTTTAAAAAAGTTTACAGATGATTGTCATCTCAGGCATGTGGATTTTTTCACGATGTTTTCCTCTGTCGAAAACCTAATGTTTATGTAGATATTACTGTTCGCTTTATTAAATATCGTACGAGTATCACTAGCTGAAAACATAAGAGTTATTCAATATCAACCTACATGAGATAAAATTCCGAGGCCTCTGAAATAAATCCTTTAAATATCTCTCGCATATCGGTGTGACGGACGGACACGCAATTTGGACCATTAGACTGATCCGGGAACGACATGTTGAATCCCACTTTACACGCACGAAACATCAATACATTCCCTTGGGCTTGACACGTGCAATCAAACGTGGCAAAATTTTACAAATTAAACTTTCTTGAAAGTATATAGGTAGGTAGGTACTAAACTGTACTAAAATGAACTGTACCATGACATGTATTAGTTGAAATGTTTCCGGTGTACTATAAAGTTGATTAGTGTTGAGTCTAGTTAGTAAACCCGCGTGTTTGGGCTCATATATGACTCATCGTGACGAGTCCAATATTGAAATTAGAACAAATAGGAACACTGAGCACGACGTGGTCACCATCAAGCTGGTCCGCTAGTCCATTAACATACAAAAAGCTGCGAAAAGTTGCTGCAATGAGTAGTGACAGTTTAACCCACTTGGTCCTCGCAGTCGCTGGTGCAGTGGTGTGGTGGTCACCTGCCTCGCATCTGCCGCTTTCGCAACGCTATCCAATTACGGCCGGAACAATGCAATGGTTATTAAATATTGTCAGTCCTTTTATTTATTACGAGGTTTGAGGTTTATTAAAGGGGTGGCGAAGTGTCGCGGTTGACGTTTTTTATTACAAACAATATTTAGATCGTGTAGATGTTGTGAAACGTAGATTTTTTTTATTGGATATACTTATTATGTAAGAAGCAAACCAGCATGCGCCTCACGCGGTGTTAAATGGTTACTTTAGGTTTGCTCTGAGTAAACCGGGATTTACTATATCAAATAAGTATAAGGACGACTACAGGTACCTACTCTAAATCCGTAAAATTAGCCCTTTAATTCGAAAGTCCTTCGAAACTAGGGAATGTATTGTGCTACATAATATATTTATCGTTTTCACTACGTTCAATTTAACTAGAGACAGTGGAGTTTTGCTGTCAAACACCATCATTCTATATCCGTCTCAATCCTATAAATGGTACAGAGAATGAAAAACATGAAAACTCACTAGTACACTAGTACCGGAAATGTATTCTGGGATGTTACTGCAGCTTTACATTTACATCATAAGGCACAAAAAACAATTTCGTAACGAAACTACTCCACGAAGGATTATTAGAGTAACACACACGCTACATCAAAAGCATTATGCGTATTGAAATGTGAAGTAAAATGTAAATGCGAAGCGAGCGCTTTCATTTGCGTTCATCACGTGGTCAGTGAGGTGAGCGGTTCATACATCTTGCTACGCACGAATTATCGCACTGTTTACGATATCGCCACTTTTATTGGTTTTACGATCGGAACATTTAATGTTACTAATGTAACGATTGAAGGCATAAAATCTTACAATCTTTTAATTGTGAAAGAAAGACAGGTTCCTAAAGAATAAAGATATTGCTTTAATGGTGAATCTGTCAGTAAAACTAAAAGTTAAAGATATTGCTTACATTTTAAAGTAATTTTTTTATAAGTATCAAACGAGCAAGCTGTTGGTCTTTCTATAGCACAGTCGATGTGCATCGAGTCCAAAATAAATTCTTTAGCAGAGAATCAGGCCAGAGTAGTAGGGTCTTACATTATAGATATCTAATATGGATTATAATAATTATGGATATGACGTAGATACGTAGGACGAATTACAAAAACATTTGTTGATCTAAAAATTGCTAGGTTAACACTTGGCAAGCAAAATTAGACACTTGTTGTTAAAGGGAAGCCGCGAAGTTGCACCCCTCCCCAGTGGGAGTGCGCGGGCGCAGCCCATTGCCGGCGTCGCGCGTTGCGGCGGATTCTAATTCACAACTATTTTTAACGTCCAATGACGCCATTGAGTTGGGTTTATTGTAAGGAGTAATCTGGGTATTCCAGTACACTAAAATAGTACATAATTCCGGTCGAAACTACTTCAGAGTGGATTGAAAGCCAGGCAACAATCATGAAATAACATAATCAAACCCATCTTCAACAGTCAAATTTTTTATTGGCCATCAAACTGAAGAGGTCAAAACCAACAAAAACTTGAAGTTATTTTCTCAGCGAAGATAAACAAATCATAAAGAGGTTAATGAAAATATTTCTAAAGGCATTCGGCTCGGCGACCGCAGAGCAAATAAAACATTAGGCGAGGCCGCAGCCAACAATCTATAAGCCCAAACCTGAGAAATAGTATTAATTTGACAGATACCGCTCGTCCGTGGTAACAGCAGGTGTTCCTAAATTGTCCGTGATAAATATACACCATCAATATTGGAGCGAGACGGCCACCCTTTCACGGTTTATAATATAAAACGTAATTGTGGTCACGATGTTTTTTCCGGGGCACCTATTAGACTTGTTCGATGATATGGTCTCCCTTCAGAACACGCAACAACATTGCCACCTTACCAACTTGCGAGCTGGACGAAATCTCTTTGAAGTGGAAAAATCCGCGAATAAAACAAGCATTTTAGGGCAGATGTACCGCGATCAACCGGCTAAAATATGCATAAGTAAATTTTACTACAGATAAATAAACTCTGGGTGCCGAGAACGATTTAAGACCGATTTTAATGGCGTGTCGAATAAGGTAGCGGTAACGAATTAAATGAAAGGTTGTTGTGAAAAATCTTCTTGAATAGCCAATAATCCTGATTTACTGGACAGTTACGCCAGTCGTCTCGAGCACAATCCGGAATTAAGTCATATGTACCGTATGTATCAGTATAAAATGTAAAATATATGATTATTTCACGTGACGGAGCGCATTATTACAATTATACGATGGAGCGTTAATTTTCGAGAATTCGTCCGATTTCTTAATGGCGCTAGAAACGTCGGTTGTTGCCGTAAACATATTTCACGCTATCGAGATGCGGCTTCTGGACGGTCGCTTACCTAACTGTATAGTTAATAAAAATTAAATACCACGTAAAATGATACCCGCTTCGGTAGCAAAAATCGCAAATGAAGCAAATTCATGCGGGATATCTAATTAGGAATCTGCGAAGGGCATTTATCGCGACAGCGAGACTACGAGCGCTCGCCGTGGTTTAACAAATGTATGCGCCAGCAATTTGTACAAATTACTGTACTCTCATAGGCTCTAGTCCCGCACACGAGCCGCCCTGCCTCTCGCAATCAAAACGGACTCCGACGAGGTGTTTAATGTTTCAGTGAGTGGTCATATTTTAAGTACTATACACATAATAATTTATGTCAACGAGATTCTTAATCCGCGGCTATAAAGTGACAGTCTAAATAAATTTGTTGCAGCGTGTGAAAGGTCGTAAGAAGCGGCGTGGGGCGCGGCACTTGCGACGTTCGGCCGCGCGCGCTCCGAGACCCATAGATCCCACGCAGGCGAGCCCGCGCCAAACTGGTAAATCGGCTCTTGCGCAACTCGGAGACTACAGTTGGTTTCCAATTTTATGTTGACCGGTTTCGAAGTTGTCTTAGCCTTCTAATTTCGGCTCGTTTAGATTGGAAAATACGCCGTCGACGAAGATATCGGAACGAAACTGCGCCAGGTGAGATCGAATCGGCGTTTTCACTTGCGATGCCAATGACATTCTCATAAGCATATTTCACATATCGTCTAGTCATTACTTTAATCAATGACTCCAAGGAACCCGGGGCACTCGAGCGCTCTCTACTGAACTCTCACCAAACTTTGCCCATAATATGTCTTAGTTTTGAATCACTCTCAACTGAAAATAATCAGCAATTAATGTTTTTAATATAGCCAATAATATATAGTAGGTATAATTTTTTGTACCTACATAAAGAAAATGCTCATAACTTACGTCGGTAATATTAAATTTGTTTCTGTAAGAGTCGTGTAATATATCATTAATCCAGACAGGCAATAAAGTTCAAAGCCCTCAGATTCTATTTGTAAACGATACAAGAGAGACATTCAAGTTGTAAGGTATTGCGTACAACCAACAGCCGATAAAGTGGGTACCGCGTAAATAAAATATATCAGAGAATTCAATATAACTGTTGGTATCGACGACACATTACGTTTTAAGCCTGGAACGTGTAAACCAGAACGGGTTTGAGATATATAATGTAGACGACTAAATATCTTATCTATTTGAGCTTTTCTCATGCCTCCAATAGGTATGCCTTGGTCCACTTAATGTATAACATAATGTTCTCTCCTCCGTTTATTGCTGTAAAATCTTCGTTAAAAATAACATCTTCGCAACGAAACTGATTTGAATATGACCTCGAGGAAATGGCACGCTGTGATAAAAAAAATCATTTCATAATATTTTTCAAACGGTGATGCTAACATTTTTATATCATAATGGCGGCGTTATGGGCCATTAATTGATTAACAAGAAGTCGTCCTTCTTCAGACTTGAAATACAGGGATATTAAATTAAGCAAAAGTAATGCAAAATAGATACTTAAAACAACTTGATAACACATAGCCCACGATAAAAATAATACTACCAACCAACTGTATACTACCAACAACGCACTTGCACCATTAACGTATTCGGGAGGACCAAGCAAACTTATAATAAGCCAAAATTCCACTTACAGGTGTGATTGAAATAAACCAAACGGATCAATCCGCAAGGATATACCGTGAATGGTGGAGATTGACAGGAGCGGGGAAGGTATGGAGGTGCGGAGCGGTGTCGCGCGCGTAGGCGTTGTACAAACACAGTCGGCGGGAGTCCGCGCACAAATCAACGCGACCGGACGCCCCGGCGCCCCCCGCAGCCGCGAGCACCCAGGGCTGCAGGCGCTAGGCAGCTCCGGATGTCTGGAGGAAAGCAACCCAACAAAGTGAAACCACCATTCTCACTCCTACTGTGAATCAATTATTGCGCTTTGGTCAAAGAGGTATTAATCTGTGTTGTCGTTGTCGTCTCTATGTAGTTATTTTAATTGTTGGAACTCCTGTGTTTCCCAAACGTACTAACGGAGCATAACTTGGAAATAATTTTCTGGTGACTGGTGGTAATTCAATAAGTAATAATTGAGGTTGGGTGAGGATGTCTATAGCGTCAGGTGAATCTTAAAATTTTCTAGGTATCGTCTCGTTTTAGGTTAGTAGTAATTATTAGATGATTAGGTCTGCAAGATACATACCTATGATATAAATATAGGTATAGTTACATGTTTCCTCCTCATAAATTTTAGCCTTAATAATTTAAATTAGTGGTTGAAACTCAGGAAATTCAAAAATTCTTAGTAAAATCTGTTAACCAGCCCTGGAGCTGCGCCCCCCGCGGTGGCGACAGCGCCAACATCTCTCACCTCCGGGGCTCCGTAATGAACAATATAAATGTGCCATTTGCTCCAACCACAGACCACTGACGACCTATACTCCACGCTTGTAATTAAAATAACTCTGAAAAGATTTATCATCAATGTCATACCCGCTATGACTCGTCCTTCCAAAACTGTGTCCTTAAAAGGAGTGAAGGCATTCGAGTCTCTGGTGCCTCTGGAAGCTTCTTTACTAACATTAATTAGGCAGGAGTAGGTACCAATATAAAGTTGGCGGTTCCTATGTTTATCAGTCAAGGCTGAAGTAGTAGTAGTAGCAGTGGGGAGTAAATTATATTAATTTTCTAGGAATCCTGAGTGAAGCAGAATCAGCCCTAAGACTGCACCCCCCGTGGCGGCGACAGCACCTACATCTCTCACCTCAGGCTTCGTAATGAACAATATAAATGTGCCATTTGGTCCCGATGACGTCGGCCCTTCGTGCTCGTTGCGCACCTGACTGCACAACCTGTATTATAACAAGGTTAGTCGCAATATTATAGCAAATTTCATTAATTTTATCTCAGTATTTTCTTGTGATTAAATTTAGTCGTACATCATACATCGAATTGTCACTTTCATGCTATAAAATTGGTAATATACAGAAAT
This sequence comes from Noctuana lactifera, assembly GCA_018231305.1. Lineage (NCBI taxonomy): Eukaryota > Metazoa > Arthropoda > Insecta > Lepidoptera > Hesperiidae > Noctuana > Noctuana lactifera. Next base: position 7,025 of record DWAV01001541.1, read on the forward strand.
AGAATAGATAGCAGCAGATCTCAAGGACTGATGATGTAAAAATATAATTGACTCTTCAGAGTCATTTTCATTCCAGAGGTGTAGACATAATTAGACAGGACTTGTGATCAGCTGGACCGTAATATTTTGCATTATAATTATATTGTATTTTGAATAGGCATTTCGAATCACTAATTTACAATTCAAGCAGTCTAAATCCTTGTCATCTACCATCAGAATACGCATCGCCTAACAGCTTAAATTTATCAACTACAACATTGCTCGAAATTCTGAAAAAAGGTAGTTTAACTCCAAAAGTGTTAGACAGTAATAAACTTTTATAAAGTATAATCTGACTAAATTACGATAGTGACAACAATCTTACTCTAGATAACTATAAGATACCTACTTGTTACATACTGGTTTCTTGATCGCTTTACTTACTTAAAATCGTCATTTCGTTAAATGTCACATTACTGATCTTCTAAATTATAAATATTTAGAAAAGTTGACTTCAAGAGAGGTTTTTGTCTTTCATCGAATAACTAACGTTTCATCAAATATTTAGGTATGTTAATGTTGTATTGCAACGATTCTCTTCGATGTTCCACGGTCGCCGGTCGGCGTTTAATTTGTTTACTTCTACATAAAATAAGAATAAATTGGGTTAAGGTGCCCGAGGTAAGTAACCTTTACAGATCTAACCTGTAGATTAACTTCCGCTATTAACACCAACGATAAAAAAGGCAGTAAAATTGAGCGGCCACATAATCGAGCGTTCCTATAAATAAACGACAAAATCGTTAACATCCTACAAAATAATTCCTTAAACGCCTGCCAAATTTCATCGCCTATTAACTCTCACGAAAATTGTCCTTTAAGAACTTTTTGTTATGGTTGTGACAGGACTATTATATTATTAGGATCGTTTTTAGTAATGATAGGGCCGGGGTGCGCGACCTCGGATCGCCGGGAGGGGCTAATCGAGCGCGCCCACAAAAACTTCGGCCACTTTATTATAGTTGTGAGGCCGCATTATTAAAAGTCCGTTCGAGCCTTGGCGGGCAGACGGCTGATTTTGCATTCCTTTACGGTGACTGAAGTTGCAGAGAACTGACAGCGGCGGGGACGTCGCAGGTCCCGCGGAGTCCCGCGGAAACAAATTAAACTCCCTCCCATTACATGTGGATCTCGATTAAAACGAAAGGGAAAACGGAACGCTGAGAGGGATCGTCTACACGGCGAATAACAGAAACACAAATCGGGAGATAAACAGACAATAGTGCTGGCAAAAAATGTAACCGAGAGCGGGGCTCGGAGGAATTTGGAAACGAAATTCGCAGATCGCATTTTGCGGATACTCTCGCGTGTTACTGCATTATTATTTAAGTTGGGGCTTTAAAAAATGGTTGTGATGGGCCGGTGCCGTTTTTTTTGGAGGCGCGTGCGCTGCGCATAATTGGCGCTCCGGACGAGCAGGAGCGCGCGCTTTTTGCCTTCTAAGAGATCGCTCGCAGTTTGACAATATAACGGACTGTAACGTTTGCAGTATAATTATGGCACCTCCTTAACTAGTTGGCTGCAAATGTCTTTCATATCTTCGATTGATTTATAGCGACAATTATCAAATGTCTATATCCAGTCATGTTTTTTATCGAGCTAAGAAACTTTAATGATCATGATTAGTGAGTTTATTGAGAAAGGGGGAAATAAACGTGATGAGCGTATGCTTAGGTATAGCTTAATGATAATCCTAATTCCTCACGTATATCGTATTAATATTTTTTTAATAGATTATTGATACGAGTAATTATTTCAATGTAGCCTCAGTAACAGAAACTTAAAAATAGGAACTAGGAATAAATAATGTTGGTAGTTCAAGGATATGAGTTGAATACCTACTTGGTGAAGCTAATCTCAATTTTGTTGATTGTAGCGATGAATGAGTTGATAATAATAAAGAGCCGATGTAAGGACATGAGCAGGTAAGAAAAGACGCAACACATAAGACCCCTAAGAGTCGAGCGTTGCTCGGAGCGATGGTTGACCGAACGTTCCTTGCACAAAAACTAATTTAGACGACGGGATCCAATATGATAACAGGAATCCCGTTGCGTAGCCTCGGGAGAGGGCGACGTGGCCGCCTTCGGGTGAGCAACCTTGGACTTCAAATATTTTTATCATTGAAATTTTCTGTAGGTATCTCATTTTAAATCTTTTTAATTAAACTTCTACCACCAAATGTCGAGATCTTTCAATTGTTATTAAAGCCAGTAATTCTTACTATTTGACGTTAGCTGCCTACAAGCCCTACATTCCTGTAATTTGATAGGTAGGTATGTACATTTATACAATTAACAATGTTTTGACGATATGACGATAAGAACATGTCATTGTGTTTTAGTCACCAAATTTAATTTAACTCAGATTTTGAATTTTTCAAATCTAGCTCAACAATCATAATCTTCAATTAGATAATTCAAGCAATATGAAAGAGACCTAATATTGACACCAAATTAAATACATATTTAAAAAAAGTAAGTAAGTTGACTTTAAAATATATCTTTAACAGGACACTATATTTTCATTGGGACCTATTGTCAAAAAAGAAAACAATACCTCTAGCACACTTAAAAATGTTGACTTTAACTACGTATCGAACTAATAAAAACTGCAAGTTGTTGATTAGTATGGATCAAAAGCAGTTAACACAAAAAACTTCAGTTTTTTTAGTAGTGTTCGACATAATGTACCTATATAGATTTTTTGAGTTTCCTTAACGACCGATGGATGTCTTTTAAAATAGTTGACCTCACACGATCGGTGCCGGGGGCAGGCCGCCTCGTCCGTCACATGTCATTGCAACACAATGGCATAGACTGCGCAAAAATGGCGCGCGTGTCGCCGCCGAACCCAACAATGGATCGAAAAAACAAACAATCGAATAGAAATCGAAAACAGAGCTTCTTTCCAATGCGACCGAACGGGATTTTGGAAATCCGGTTTTAATTTTGTTGGTTGGTTTCCCGCGAGCCGCCTCCGCCATTGTCGAGCTGACAGCCACCGCTGCACCGGGGACAAAATAACACGAATCCAATATTGGGGACAGATGTAAAAAACATGCGATTGCGTTAAAATAATACCTGCGAGCTGCAGGATAGAGCAAGCCCGAATGAGGTGAAAGTGGGTACCTACCTACACTGCCTACTGCATTATGCTCGATCGTTTTGATCGAATGAATGGCTGCACTATTCTGTTGTCTGTTGACATTATCTGCATTACTATAGACTTGTTTGAATAAAAAATCAATTCATATATTTTTCTAATCATTACTAAAGATCATTGTGACAAGGACTTCGTCTTTGGATCTGAGAACTTTCATTGCATTGATCGAATTCATTTATTGAATATTAAAACGAGTCAGTTAAAATGTTCAATAACAATTTAACGATTTTCTTGCTTTAATGATTTAATACATAAACTTATTTGCTTATCTTACTTTGATAATGTACTTTTGTAAAATCTTTTATATAATAAACGTACTTACCTATTTTAATAGTTTAATTTTGTTCAATAAAATACAGGTAAATACCTAGAATATAAACCGTCGATTTATTTAAAAAGTATATCGACAGCAAAAATATAATAATATAGTGGTACGATCGCAGGGCCATGGGTTAGAGGTGGCGGCCACAGGCACCCGTGACGTCACAACTACTATTGTTATTTCCACAATACCACAAGTAGGTAGGTACAAGCGTTAGTGTGCCGTGAACGAGGCGGTTCAATATCGCCGTTCAAGTGTAAAAATAAAATTTCCACAATGTTTTGTATCGTCATTCTCCACAATTAACGTGTGCAAGCAATTTCTTACATTTCTTAATTAAATCGAAGCTTTTTTTATAAGCAATTTTATAACGATTTTGGAGTGTTTTGTAAAGATAGGTAAATAGATTCTGTAGGTAGGTATATGGATAAGCTATATAGGTACATATTTTATTGCCTTTAAATACATTGTGCGTGACGAAAGGTTTTAAAATGATACATAGAATAGAAAACTGTACTCAGCAGAAGGACATGTAACGAAGCACATACTCGTACCTGCAGAACTACAAAGTCGCTGCCTGCTTGTTCGAACTGTACCAAATCTGCTTTGCTGTTTGCTACATCTCTATAAAACACGTCATCTTCAAAAGAAATTTTGTTCGCATAAAGGAACTGGTTACTTAAGTATTTATGTCTTTCACTGTCAACAATTCAATAGATTTTATTGTTTCATGGTTACAAGTCATTATGACTACACAAAGCGGCAAATGTACCTACTTAGTAAATGGTAGCCTCGTCGAACACCGAGTAGTAGGTATCGATGAACAATGGTAGTGGTCACCAGAGGTGGGGGTCACCCGTTACGCCACCAGCACAACAACGTCGGACAAAACTACCATTATTATATATGAGTAGGTACGTAGTTTTGTTGCTATACATACCTTTAATAGGTACTTTGATATGGTACCTACTAAGAAGATTATAATTATACCTAAAAATAATTTATATAACAAAAACAATTATTTATATAGGTTTAAGGACTAGTGTCTTCGTGTCTTTTTATATTAGTGAAATTTAGAATATAATATACTCGTAGCTAATACTAACTTTTGGGTTAGTATTAGCTAATTAACTAAGCATTTGGCTTGATTAATCCGGTTTCTTTCAACAAGCCCTACTTATCGACTAGCTAGAACCTTTGAACGTAAAAATCCCATTTAAAGATCATAATCGTAATGCAGAGAGTGCAAGTAGTTGGCAAAATGCACTAAGTATGACATTTTGAAAGCAGGCGATAGAAAAAATGTCCGAAAAAATCCCTCGCGTTAACAAAACATCACTAGTGGGGCTCAGCAAAAAATAATCTTTTGGAAAGGTGAGAAAATCCGCTAATTAGCACGTCGGACCGCCCCGCGCGCCGCAATTGTTCCACCCATTGTCGAGCGGGCTTTATAAAAGCGTAATTATTTTGCCTTTCATTCAGGTGTTACATTTTTTAGTCGAATCCTCGGCCAAACCGCCATTCAGTTGCAAAACAGGGAAGCTGTGTTTACGTCTCGATGAACGCTAATCATCAGAAAAACCGTTTACAACCACTGTTTTTTAGTTGATCGACGCAATCTGTCACCCTCGAAATCAAACGAGTCATGATTCGTAATTGCGGCGTCTTGAGAAATATCGCAACGATCTGCTGAATATTTAACGGCGCAACAACTAAAACCGCTCAACATAATACACAGAAAACAGTTAAAATGTAAATTGCGATGCATGGAAAAGAAAAAAAGTTAGTGAAGTTAGTCCGTTGTCCCTTTAGTGCGCGCGCGCGTGCCCGGAGCGTCTGTGACGCTTGTATAATTAATTCGTAAGAGTGACAGCGAGATACCTGCGCTTCTATGGCAAACAATCCGGCGCATGCGTCGCTCAGGTGGATAATCTTTATTTAAACTTTTTTCGTTGCCACTTCCCCTTTGCATAAATTAACATTTTCGCAAGTGTGTTCGCCGGAAGGTCGCATTGTACTATCATTGTCAACCGAACTAATCTGTGTGACTAATATCACGGAATAGAGTTTACTAATATTATTTATAATGTCTTTTAAAATTTACTAATATTTTGAAGATTTCGGCGCCATTATTTCTAGAAACGGCCAAATATTGAGCAGTCCATAACATCTTTTATTGTTATACTAGTTACAGATCACTGATCTCATTGTCATCTACTGCAATCATCTTAACGTAAGTTGCAAGGGAAAATAAGTCATACTGGTACGTAACTGTGTTGAAATTATTATATCTGAAGATTTAGGTAGCATTCGAGTGTGATCGATTGTGCTCCGCAGTTTTAAGAGTTAAAGTGTAAAAGACAGAGTTAGTTTTTGGTTGTGGGGTGCATTGGGCCTCACCTGGTGGCAGCTGGGCGCATTGTGTGCGCTCATCACTTGACTCGCTAAAGGGATGCGGCGCCCATGAGAACTAACGGAATCCTGGGGGTGATGCTCCTGCGCAGATAATGCCGCGCGCGCTCCACAATAGTAACACGATATGTTTCTAGCACAATTTTCGGTTCCAAGCAAACATATTATTAAAGTTTGAGAGGTTTTATAAAACCCTTTACTTTATTGTGCATTATAATGAAACGTGGTAATCTATTACGCATGTATACGGATAGCTTTCTTACTAACATAGCTAAGAGGTGCAGTAAATTCTAGTGAAGTTGTG
>DWAV01001542.1:0-13264 GCA_018231305.1 Noctuana lactifera
TATCGATAACAACTGGGACCGACGGCTTAACGTGCCCCCGGAAGACTAATCTACTGGCTAATATACCCACCAAAATGCTGCATCATTCTCCTAATTACATGAACCAAAAAGTATAATTATTCTGTCAAATTTCATACATTACCTGCTGCGCTATTAAGGCCCCATATAACGACTCATACACGCAAGTACAAATGCCACGCCCAGGCTTTGTTCGCGTTGTAAATGAAAAATTTTATCGTGAATTATGGAATTTCAGCTACGACTATGCCATAAATCTGAATAAATGTGGAGGAAGGCATTTTGTTTACGCAAACTGAAATTCATTTGTGCCGGCTGAAATAGAAATTTATTATGCACGTTAAAAATGTGACCGAATTTTTTTATTGTTAATATAAAAATTACTTGGTATGAGAAATGTTTCCCTCGTTGCCTCAAACTTCAAACTCAAAGCTTCTTTAGCAAAAGGTTACATGACAATTTTCAACAGTTTACTTTTCAAGGGGCAGTTTGACAAGAACGCAATGTTCATTTTAAAAAGAGGAATTAAGTCTAGATGGTTTATAATAATATTAGATGCTGTATAATAAATTTAGAATGTAGGCACATAAAGATAAAAGTTTCTGTTCCGAACTATTGGAGCACGCGGGTTGCAATGAAAACCAGCCGTCGCGTTTTCGCCTGAGCAGTGACACTGCGCGGTGTGCAATCCGTTTAAAATACTCATGCAAAGTATGTGCGTAATAAATAACCATCAATTTATTAACTATGAGAACCGATTTCAAGGTAAAAAAAAGAAGCATCGGAATCGGATGGCTTAATGATAAGTTATTTGTCCATTTATCCCGCACATACCTACTTAATGCAAATTTAAGACTTATAATATGGTTTTCTCACTGTCAGAACTGAACCAAATTAAAATGGGACCACACGGGCAGCACTATCTTCCAAATAAGAAAAGAGTCATCAAAATAGGTTAATCTTGTGGAAAGTTCTGAGGTAACAAACATAAAAATCAGTCGAAAAGAGAACCTGCTACTTTTTGGAAGTCGGATAAAAATCAATATTTCTAAAACTAAAAAATTTAATTGCCATTCAACTTAACACTAAAACCTGAATGAAATTAGGATAAGTTAAAAATGTACAATAATATGTTTTAAAGATATTTATCATTAAAAAGTCTATCTCGTCTTTAATTAGACATACCGCCTACATTAAGTTCTATTATACTAAAACCCCGCTACTTACTTGGTGATTCCATACAGATGGACCCGTTCAAAATTTTCATTTAACACGAGCCGGTCCTAACGGCGCGAAATGAACCCTTTCCATAACAACTTTAATCTCCATTATAACGGTGTAGCGTGCCCTTACATATGTAGCGTCGGACGAAAATCTAACACCTTTAATTTACCCAAATCCCTTTTAATTTTAGGAACGGCACGTTCCCTTTATGCCGTGTTTCAGTTTATAATGTAGATTAATATTTTAATGCTTCTGGTGTTAGTATCTAGCTTTGACAGCTGGTTGGAAGCGTGCAGGGAATCATTTTAACCCAACTTCCAAAAAGAGGGCACGATATAGATATTATGTAATACTTACGTACATTAATGTACACCTTTTTGTTATAAGCCTAATAGATTATCTTGTGTGAATATCTTGCCGTTCTGATAATAATACATACTCCTACATCCGTCTCAAATTGACTATTTATTTCATTATTTTAATATTTATATTCTGTGCTCTCACATCTTTGTCAATGTAAAGTGGGTAGTTGGAAATAAATCCACTGACGTTGACGCTTCAATGTCAATCTGCCCGATGACGCAGTCGTTGCGCTCGCGCCGTAAAAGACAGACGTTCTGCGCTTCCTGTCCGTTCGTAACCTCCGCTGGTTAGAAGTGCTACCGGTTTTGTATTGGTGACGCCCTAATATCCCAGGACTATCGTCAAAGGATCATCGGTCGTGACTATATCGTATATCCTAGTGACAGAGGGCCGTCCGTGACACACGATGCATCTCAAATCGACTTGGATGTTAAGGTAGGTGGTTTTCATTTACCCATTGACTAGCAGGATTGTGTTTATTTTATCTCCCACGTTTTACATAATTTTGCTGGCCTTCGAAGCACCCAGTGTGACGTTCACACAATTTGTTTTTGAAGTCGACTTGATTTTTGAATATATCACTTTTTGTTACACCTGTTTTTACCGTAGAATTGAGAAAATTCTTACTATATTCAATGTTTAACTGTATTCAATAATTTTGAATATTAATTAAAATTAATACAACCGACATTTATAAAAGTATGAATTAGGTATACGCTTAATCTAATGTCAGACACGTTTACTCATTTATATGGAGAATATTTGAACAGCTTTGTTAGGATTACTGGAAATCTAATATTTATTTCTGTTACTATAAAACCTCTCGAGCTCCTATTAATTAACATCGACTTTCACGCAACCATCAAATGGTCGGTCCGACCTTTTACATTCACGCCAATAATGTCTGTATGTCGACGGAGTTCATAATTTTGTTACACATTAATATTATCATGATATTCATATACATGATTATCATATATCAACAAAACCGACTTACTCACGTGTATCGGGATTGCCAGACTAGTTTAGACAACCTCGACTTAAATAGTTAGGCATTCCCGAAAAATGCACGTGAATAACACGTGTGTTATCTGTCTAAAGTGAAACAAAACACTAATCACATTAGTTACAAAACATAATTATATATATTACGGTATTTTACACTTAGTGCTTTGAAGCATACTTTTGAAAACCAAAATATTTTTATTCTTTTTTTAAACTGAAAGACAATTATTTATTTTTATATTTTCAAAGGACATTATTCAAAAATAGAATTAGAAATTTAAAAATATTTAAATTTTAATTTATGTTAAATGTATTCAATAATATTCATTAAAGTAAGTTTGTCTTTCATTTGCAAAACACAAAAACAGTTTACAAAAAGCCGTGACAGCGCCGGCGCTGCGGTAGCATTACTTCACGTGCGGTGTGACATGAAACGTTTTCCGTGACATTTTGTATTTGCAGGTTTAAAAGCTTTAGCGTGACGTAGTTTGGATTGGTTACGTTTCATTTGAAATTTATGGCGCTTTAATATTTTCAATGCAATGAATGCAGGTGTGCGTTTTTCTTCAGTTATTTATATACGTGATGTACGAGTAGCTTATGTACTGATGTCAACAGTGCTGCAATAGATGTTTTTTTGTGATATATCCTATATTAGTAAACAGTGACTTTGTAACGTAATTTGATTGTATCATGAAAAATTTAAACCTATATTTTATAACCACTACGCGTACTAGGCTAATAAATCGCTATTGTAAAGATGAGTTGGAAAGTAAAATAATTCGCATAATCTATAAAAAAATAAAACAATTGTTTAAAAAATCTTTTTTATTTTCAAAACAATTTGTACTTATCAAGTACAATAAACTTCACCTAGCATTGCCTTAATATTGAACAATTATAAGTCATATTAGATTACAATCTATTACATTGAAGATCTTGTGTAACCAAATCTTTATCGGGAACGTTTATTACAGTAAAAAAATCTTAAACCTATTATTGAAACATGAACTTATTATCACAGTTAATTAATAGCCAAAGTATGGAACTGCGAGTGAATATAATTTAAATACAAATAAATCTTTAATTTCTCAATAAAAATTAGGCTTAGACCGAAAAGCTTATTTCGTAGTGAGTTCTATTTACTAAATGCAGATATCAAATTCTCAGAAGCATAACAACGTAACTGAATTGTAAGTATTTTTACAATGAAACTTTCTTTTATTTACCTACATTATAATTGGTCATCGGCTTTATTTTTAAAGAAATGTGTGCACTATAATATGGTTCTTTAATGTATTAACAAATTACTTATTATAGGTATCAATCCTAGCCATTTACAAGCACGCTGCGATTTAAAGTTGTGTTAACCGTTTCTATTGTTCTTATTAGAAAAATCGTTGTCTTATCATTATGTAGTTATTACCTACGTATGTACGTACTATGTATGTACCTAACCTACGAAGTACATTATAATGGGTTATGGTTTAAAATAACACGTTGAAGTTTCATGGCACGGGCAAGAAACATACCTAGTAGTATGACAATTACGAGTATATAGCGTAAATATAGGTGCCTTATGTGCGCAACGTTCGATTGACCCCACCGTTTCACTTCATTTTTACATAACATTGCCATAAAAAATCTAATTTTGACAATTTTGATACTAGTTAACAAAGTATAATGGACAGAATTCAAAGTTTATAGGAGAACAATAAAATAGGTAATGATATCAAAACTGGTTACTTTGTTATGCTTGGGAGTTTTAAATACAGTTACATCAATTTACACCTATACAATTTATTTACTTTAAATCACAAAAAGTAACATCTTAACTGAAAGGAGTTTTATTTTATTGGAGTTATTTTTTATATTTCAAGTTTTATAATAAATGAACATGAATATTATGTTTAAATAATATATTTATATATCTCCAATTAGGTATTTAATTTAGGTTAGTTTTATTGTTATATCCCAGAACAATAACTACGAAAAATGGCAGTTGCATCCCAAAGAATTATAACATTTAGGAATATATTTACATTAACGTTTATTTTAGAAATATATCTATCTATACACAATTTCATAGCTTAAGGCTGGTTAGACATGCCAAACTTTTTGTGTGTCGTCTAATGACTGTAAGTACATATTATTATCAGATATAAAAATGGTTTAAAACCTTTATCCCGAATTACTTAGGTTATAAACAGTAACAAAGAAATACATAGATAATATTATAGTTATTATACATACATAATATTATATTGATGTTATGAAATCCTAATAATATGGATTCATAGTAACTTTTTCTTGCCTTCCTTTTTGAATTCAATGTAATGGAAATAAAAATCAATACACAAAAAGTCTAACCTGTGCGAATGATCTAAGATTGGTTTGAAAAATTAAAAGGCAACTTTATACAAAACTGCTATCTATACATTGTATGTCAGTTTGTTATATTTCTAACCAAGATCGGTTTTCGAAAAAGGTGTATTACATACCTACTTATACACAATAATATACATAGTCTATTAATCTATCAAATAAAATTGTAATGAATGATTGTTGAAAGGGTTACAGTAAATAAATTTATTAATTATTCTTACGATCTCATTTAAAACCTTTAATAAACCTATAATATAATTATATAAAACAAATTATATTGTTAGACCGCAATTAACCTTTTATTAAAATCGTAGAAAAATTTAATAGGTAGGTATATTTTACAACTCCCAATCACTTTGACATTAGAGTGCCCTTCGAGCATTAGAGTATAAAGTACACAGAGCCTTAAAGGCTGTATTCCTAAGCGATAAGTAAGTTACAAAGTTTTAGTACTAGGTTAATGTTTCTTTGAGTCTCTAGAAAGTATAAAGACTCGAATCCCCGAAGAATAAGACCGTCAATTACAATTTGCAAATTGTTTGTACGTAACGGACAAAGGAATATCTTTGTTTACACAGTGACAAAAGGTCTTAACCACCAATTCAGAGTTTAAAGGATGAAAATGAATATTGAAACGTTTTAATAATGTAAATTACAAAGTTATGTAATAAAGGTCGTTTATACCACTTTAATTAAAAAGTTTTCCAATTAGAATCAGAGCTAATTTAAGTATTATTTATTAATGGGTGATTAGAAAGTTATACGTGCTGTATTTTTTTAAGTTTCACACCACACATTCTTCATTTTTACCTTTTTTCTTTCAACAATCTCACAATTGTAACCTTCCATCCATCCATCCATCAGGTTTTGGAGGTCCACTGCTGGACATAAACCTCCCCTAAACAGTCTTAAAGTAATTAAACACTTTTTCTAATGCAATTAATTTGCACCTTTCGAAAACCGATTTTGTTTAAATCAATGTAGGTAATTGCTTCATATTGTCGATATGCTCCACATAAATTTTCCGCCGAAACGTCAATCTTACACTAAATTTTATTTACAGTCTTCACAATTTTTCACTTACAATCAAAAATAGCTTCAATTGAATACCTATCATTTTTCTCTAGTTGTATTCCGTTGGTCTTCGATGTCTTTTAGGAAATGTAATTTGTCTGCTACGCGAAACCTGTCAGAACAAAGCAATTCCACCTTTATTTCGTATGAAATGAATTATGCTAATGGAACAAAGAGAATACAATTTTTTATTTCGGGGGAAATGTAACTGAAATATCATTTACACCGTGTTGTAATAGGAATGTGATACTGTGCCAATCATATTTTATTTCATTGAATACCTACCTAAAGTTTATGCTTACTATGAAAAAATAATGATTTATAACATTCGAGATTCAATCGCTTGATTTTCGACATTGAAACACCTGAACAAACACCTGATTTGTTTACTTATACAAATATTTGTTTATATTGTAAACGAATTGTGTTGGTAATATGCGGACCAAAATTTACTTAATCTACTATTACCCTAAGGCTTAAAGTAAACATATAGTTAATTTATATATAGGTACCCTAAGCCCTAAGGTGACTAACAATACGATGAGCTCTGAATTTTTAAATGATAAAAAACTTTCGAAACAAAATTGTCCTCTTAGTGGTTCTGTATTTATCATTCAATCTTGTACACACACACAAATACACACAATAAAAACATACACAGTTACATAATAAAGAGGTCCACACGAAAATACTGTTTGGTTGCCTAAGAAATTTCTTGTTATCAGAAAGCAGTTACTGAAAGGATATGAAACAATCATATTTATAAAGTCTGTGATGAGAACAAAATAAATTATTTATTATGTTAGTAGAATAGCAGAAGCAATAGCTTTATTATTACTCACTTGGATCGTTTTTTTCTTCTCACTGTATCTACTGGAGTTGCTTCAACGCACAAGACTATTAGCCGAGAGCTACACGAGTACCTGTAATAAACAGAATAAGTTATTTCTGGTAGATTATAATTATTTAAAATTCTCTTCATTTTATTACTTAGAATTTATATACTTCGAATGGATTATCTTTTTGTAATCTCAAAACAATTATATTTATATTTAAATGTGATTAGAGACGTATTTACTCCCAAACTAATACAATTAACTTATATGAAAATGATATTTATATCTAAAGTGACAATTTAAGATCCTCCTACAATACAGTTATTTTTAAAACACTGAAGTGACGTTCAGAGAACTGGTAAGTAACATGTACTCGTATATGAAACATGGTTCCAAAGTTGTTACTATTAGAAAGCAAAAAAATATATGCAAATTAACAATAAAACCAAAAAAATAAAAAAAACTGATTTTTTCTATTTTTAATAAAACTATAATTATTAAAGTTTTGGAGAAGAAAACAGTGTATGACGAATGCAAGAAATTAAAGCAAGCATGAAAAATTTATGAAAAAACCATTTCTCAGATTTATTAACTGTTTATTGTGTAGGTACATAATTATCAATTATTCATGAAAATACTTCAATCAAAATAGTATTACACTTAGTCAAAATTGAAACTTATTTATCAATTACCACACAAAATAGATCACAACAAACAAATCTTGGATTTCCATTACAATAACAGAATACTTTTAGAACGAATTCTGTCGTAGTCAATTATACGCGTGTATACTTACAAACGCAAAGGCGTTCATGGCAACATCCCTTGACCCAGTTACATACTGACTTGGGACGCGGTACACTGATTTCAGCGTGCCTTGTAGGCAGAATTCGGAAAATGTACCCTTTTAACCCTTTTTGGGTCCATTCTAATTATAGGTTTCGTCAAACTCCTTTATATCCTAATACCCTAGTTATTTTAACCTGATAGCTATTAAATACATCATTATACGGTACCTACATCAAGTAAATTAATCTGAAGTTGATGATTGCCTTCAAAATTTTTAATGATTCATTGTAGTGCTGGGCACGGGTCTCTCCCCACAACCGGGGAAAGTCTGAATGCGGGTTTCCATGGTTTGGAGGGCCCGTTAAGCCATCGGTCCCGGTTGTGATCGATGGATGACGCATTGGAGCAGCGCGATTAAGTATTATCCAGGAAGGTGTGGAAAGGCCTCTGTTGTGCGGAAAAACCCGTGTCCATCAATGGGCTTTGGCAGGCATGGTTGTCGTTGAACTGAACCGATCTACATGCCTGCCTTTTGATGATATCACGTAAATATTTGTAAGGCAAATAGCAGCTACTCACGTTTCCTGGTCCAGCAGTTTATTGGAACTAAGTGAAGAAGCTAGTCCAAATTTATCCGGGTTACTGCTGTGCCAAGCGTCGCAGTACGCATCCATTGCTGGCTCACCGTTTGGACTCGCACCGTGCCAGACTGCTTTCGTTGGCCTATTGTAAAAGTAAAAGTTGAAAATAAAACAAAATCACACAAAATCCTAATTGAGTCACACTATAAATTCCTTAAATTCCTGTGGCGTGTCGTGAGTTTCCTGGACACTACATAAAGGATGTTATCGAGTAATGTATGTCATGAATCGAATGATTTCGTTTTATGAAAATATGATTAGTATCTATGCTTAGGACATAATTGGGTGCAATGTTTCGAGTCAAGATATCTTTGTGTATATATTCAGTTATTTGAGTAACCCATCCATTTCTTCATTATAATGCGCTCGTAGTACCGTCGCGTAAAGATGTTAAAGATAAAAAAGGCGTAATAAGCCAGGACTTAGGAGTGAGTTGACTAAATTACTAAATTTCCATACTCTTAATTCCTTTTTGTTATTCTTCGTTTAAATGATAAACATATTAAAGGTTTACAATATATAAAATATTTGTATCGCGAACTAGGTCATTTAGTAAAAGTTAGATATTATTATGCATATTATTAAATTGAATGAGACTAATTACTTCACTAAACTAGTAATTTAAACCGCATTAATAATAGACAATGTCTAGAGGGCATACAAGGACGTTTAGTTTTAACAGCGAAATTAATAACAGACATTCCAAGGGCAATAAATGTGAATTTGCAAAAGACAAATAAGGATTTGTCTAGTATTCGGGGTAATCAGAATTTCACGAGACCCTTCTAATAAATCAATCGATAAGAACTCTGTAACATTAGAGGACACTCCAAAAGCGTTCTCTCTTTTCAGAATTTAAAATTGCGAAAGCACAAACGCTGATGGACTTTAAAATCACGGAAAATTTAGAATCAATAATTTGAATTAGCTTTTGTTTTATACCTACGAATTCATTATCGCTTTGTTGTTTGGTGAAGGAAGAAGTCATGATAAAACCTACAATTGCAGCCTGCGTTCCAGTTCTTCATAACATTCTCGACAGGAACATAAAGTTTACAAACTCTCTCTTAGCCTAGTGGATTATCACCTAAGCCCTTCTCATATTATTATTTGGGAAGAAGATCTATGCCCAGTAGTAATATTATGAGAAAAAAAAAAAGATTCATTCCAAAAATTCGCACCAGACGAAACAAAACCGCCTAGTGGATAATTTAAGAAAAATATGAAACAAATCTAATAACATTAAAAATATTTTCAAAAAGTACCTACTATTTATTAGTGATTTTCTTTTGATACTCATTCTTTTGGAAATTACAAAAGTGACAAACAAATTGATGCATCAAATAAATATTAACTTGCACTACGAGTATGTTCCCCCAGATGATCATTTTTCACTGTTGGGTTCAAAATCTCATCAGTAAGAAAACTAATCAAACGAATTGCAAAGGCATAAAATTTACCGTTTTATTAAAGATAAAGTGTTGATGAATTAAAATTTTCATCCATTGCAGTCCACAGGGATGCTGCAGTAAAGAAATGGTGGTAATATTTTAACTCTATTCGCCATTGTATTGTTTGTTTCAGTCCGTTTCTTATTTGCGTGAGAATAAAAAAGTACTGCGTTAAGGTAAAACGTGGAGTTATTGTTTAAAATTGCTTTTGTTTCGCCTAGCCTTCTACCATTTTACGTTGGTCTAGAATTGTTTTAACTTTTAGTACTTATTAGCTTAGTCTTGGCTGTAACTAGAGTGGCACACACAGTAAGACTGCAGCTTCATTCAAAATGAGATTTTTTTGTGTAACGCGGCGCGCATAATAATGGTTTTTCCATTCCACGCAAAATCACGCACATTCCACGCATAATTCTACGATTGGCGCGTCACACGTTTCGAATCCACGTTTATGTTTTATTTGCGTTATGAAATCACACGTTATTGACAAGGAATCTTATGTTTCATATCGAATAAGGCTTCTAAAATATGTTAATACACGTTTAACTATCTGCAAATTTTACCACATGTTGGCATGTAGGTACCTAATATTGTATTATAAATTATAATTATAAATATCGTTATACGCCTATATTACCTATCTATTAGTAACATACAAAAATCGTATCGATAATCACGTCTTTAACACACAATGCACTTTCTAATAGTGCATTTTTGATTTGATGAAGTTTTCACAATAACAACCTTTTCAAAATACACTACTTACCATGCTGGATCTGTGAGGACATTCTTCCCATTAAAGCTAAAGATCCTTGGAGCATGAGAGAAGAGAGCACCGGATCCATCGAACATCTCTCCCCAGGAGTTGAAGAGGACATCATCTCGCGTGTTGACCACTGGTATTTCGCGGTCTACCCAGCTCACAATGGAGTCTATTGTTTGGACTCTGTATACAAGAAGTAACCAAAATAAAAATTCATCATAAGGTATTTGTATTCACTCGATGAACGTTAAATAATAAGGTACAGCGGCTTTAGGCCCCCTATTGCTAAGATAGGCCAGGAGAAAGAAAAAAACCGGCGGAAAAAAAACTCTCGGCACTCCTTTAAAATTAAGTGTATAAATAACGAATTATCAATTATATCATAACTCTAGCCTGATACCGAGCAAACTTGACAGCTTTCAGTAGATATTAGTATCGGTAGTATTTCATCGAACTTAAAAAGACTCTATCAATTGTGTTTGGAGTACACAAATAGTTCTTGTGTATAAAATTGCATGCACAATTTTCTTTAAAAACATCAGTAAAAATTCAATTTTCTATCTTGTACCTTTGTGTTATAACGGTCGTACAATTCCGGAATACCTAAAACATTTTAAAATTCTGTGAGCTCCATACGCCCATATATTCTCCTCAATCCTCTTCATCTGCTCTGAATGCGACTAAAAGTTCCCCGGTAAAGAGCTCTCACATCGACAGATGCATAAATTTTACCTGGATGATATAAAGGCTCTGAAAGTGCCTTTGAGTCCAGCGCGCTGGGCTTGTCTGTGACATTCGTAATTTGTACTGCTTACGCCGTGCATATCGCCTGTGTGTGGTTCATTCAGCGCCGCTAGTCGCAACTAGTGAAAGAGATAATATTTAAATCAGTTTTTCATCTGTAAATCTGTACTTAAATAAATATAGATGATAAATAAATACATAAAATAAAAACATTTTTATTTTCATAAGGTATTTATTTGTATACTCGTACACTCGATGAACGTCAAACAACACAGTAGGTACATCGGCTTTAGGCTAAGGTTATTTAAAAATAATAAAATTTAATAACATTTTATTTTATGATCCTTGATATTATTAGAATTTTTAGCTACGATTCAAATTGTGATGCACAAGAATTAAAACTTTCGAAACTTTTCGAAATTTAAACTAAATGGGTTCCTTTTTATTAGCATACCAGATAATAATATGTCACAATAATAATTTTATACATTGATCTCAAATATGTTTAGCAATTACGTGAAACTAACAAATGAGTTTGTGACGTGCTTACCACAGGCCCTTCGCCGGCAGGATTCTTATGGTGTACCAGACTGGAAGTCTCCAGAATATTCTGTAGCGGCGTTCGTGTTGGTAAGTTTCCAGGTGGAGTGTGGATAGCGAGGAGTGATCCCATCTATTAGAAATTTAATTTTAGAATGTATCAACAATATTGTTTGCGTTCCTCTGTTTCCTTTGAAACAGCGCTTCGATTTACGGGAATCGGTATAATAAAGTCCTGTAAACCGGATTAATTGGATACCAAAGATTTACAATCGTTTATACCGGCACGACAACGTGTTTGCACGTTCCTTTCTCTAATAGCATTTCGGAACAATACTTTGGCAAAAATATTTTGCGATTCGGAGACGACGACAGATGTTGAACCATCTATATCTAGTTTCTGTCTGTAGTTTCTTATATTTAAGATCGGTCGTTGTAAATTGTCAAGGGAATTGTTTTTTTTATATTACAAGTAGGTTTACGAGTCCTGTGTGAGCTCGTACGTAATGTGTTCCTGCTGATATGGACTAAGATGCTGGCCTCATATAAAATGTTAACGTTCGTGTCCATAAGAGGTTATTGCAAATTGGAAAATAACGAGTATATAATTATCACAATTTAATCTTCTGTAATAGTATAAAAAAGCGATAAAGTTTTGTTTTGTTTGTATGTTTGTTTGAAAGCCTCTTATATCTGGACCTACTACGAGAATTATATTATATAAAATTAATTATTGTTACACTCGTTTTTAGAACACAAAACTCTAGGAATTAATTAGATTTTGGTGTGATAAAACGTTATCACTAATTCATAAATTATACCAATTCTGATAGCATGTGTAGATGTCATTTTTATTTTTCTAGAACAGTGATTCGTACTGTATTTGTGTCATGCACTCACATTCACTTGCTATTGTGTCGTGTAATTAGTACCGTTGAGAGCCATTAAAATATTATTTTGTTCTACTCAGCTTTTAACCTGAATAGAAATGTAATTATACCTAGTATCATGTTAACCACTGTAGTGCAATGTACATTTATACGTATTCTACCGTTGATATTCTACTGTTATAGTAAACAGAGGTGTGGTAAAAAAAATTATGAACTATACCTACCTATAGGTAGTATTTTTAGGTCTGAAATGAAAATGGTAAGCAAAGAATGGCGTATTTGACAAACAAGTCAAATGAGATAATTTTATTGAGCTGTCAAAATGCCACTCCTTCGTACATTTGGTATGACCAATACACATTAGGTATGTCGTCATAATTTTAATTGACCGATTCATTTATCGATTGAAAGGAAATAAAAATAAATAATTCATTAAACAATGTGAATGAAATTAAAATTTTAGACATTTTTATTTTTCGTTTTTATATATATACTAATATTATAAAGAGGAAAGATTTGATTGTTTGTTTGTTTGTTTGTA
>DWAV01001543.1:0-13262 GCA_018231305.1 Noctuana lactifera
ATCCAGATCCAGAAATAAATTCAATTAAATTAATGGTCAAAAAGATTTAATTTAAAATGTTGGCATATATATTATTAACTTCGCTAACAAACCTATATAAGCCGCTGTAGTAAATTCCACCTTAGCTGGATCCAGAAGCTCAGTATTTGCTCGTGGTGGCGGAATTAATACAAGAGAAGCTTCATATCGACTTCCAGGTCTTAGTTCCTGCAGTTCAGCTGCAGACCGACTGTGATGGAGGAGCTCTGTCATGCTGTAGATTGGAGTACCCATTGGTCGGTATCTGAAATAATGTTGAAAAAATTCCGGTTTTTTAATCTTCAGTTTCATATATATCATTTATTATTAATAACTATTGCATATCACTCGTTACATGCGTTGTATTTGATAAACTTGCATAATATCCATCTAGTGTGTTTGAGCAAATAAGTAATAAGCTCCGTAATATGTTACCTGACTTGTATGCCATCGATAAATTGCAGTTCCTCTTCCGTAAAGTGTCTCCAGCTGACATGAGCGGTGGTGTCATTAACGTCCACTACCGTTAGTTTACTGTCGATTTCTCTGCGTTTTTCTTCAACTGGCGGAAGCTGCAAATGCAATTATTTAAATTAACTTGAGGAAATATCAGTGTACTTATATTATAATGACGCTGCCGTCGATACCCTTACAGTCAACTCATAGATTCGTTTGAAATTGTTGCGTACTATGTTGTATTAAAATGGATATTTTAGTTCCCAAAACGCAAGTCGCAATCGAATGCAATGATTATGTACGTGCGTGACCGCATAATTCTGCAATATGCAACACTTTGATAATATGGCTAGGTAGACATTTAGTACTTACTGTAGGCAAGTCTTGAGTTGTGATAGAATACACATCGCTTTCAGGTTCAACAGGTAGATTGTGAAGATACAATTTGCCACGAATCTTGTACGTCGTAGATGGCTTCAGACCTGTCAATCGGAACTCTAGACGAGGTGTCGTAAGAACTTCATCAGCTGGAGCAAAGACTTGTGAAAGCCAGTGAGATATATCTTCATCACTGTGAAATAAGTTCAAATGACAATATAGGTGACCCAAATTTTTACAGTGCTGCCCATTTGCAGAGTTATTGGCAGAGTTAAAGTATTTACAACTCAAGAAACGCATGTTTAAATGTTCTAAACTTAAAATCAATGCCAATTACTTACGTAGAATCCGTGAATCTTAAATCAACGCTGCCTCGTAATCCCACTAAAACAGATGGCAGTCCGAATAACATTTTGACACTTGTAGGCGAATCCGACTGTAAGGATATTACAGTCAACTTTTTATTTTCTTCGCCGTAGCTTGGAGGTATCGGCAATCCTGGAGGCAGTCCAGCTAAAGCAGGATCCAGAGGATTACCGGGACGATGAATATTGTTTTGATCATAATCGGGAATGTCTTCCTGTGGATAACGATTTCCTGGAGGTACAGTAGGTAGGAATGGCGGAGGTGGGCGAGGCGCGTTAGGTGGAAAACCTGGCGGCAGTTGACCTGAAAGCATTCAATTTAATTTTAAATATTTCATTAGAATGTCAATGTAACAAAAATAAAACGAATACAAGACATATTATACCACAGTGAGTTCATGCTTAGGATGGTGATGATTATGATAACTTGTGTTGTGTTTGGTATATTTTTGTGGGTTTATAGGTATGTGGGTATGTTGTAAGGACGTTAAGTTAATTCTACGAAAATGTTACTTTTGTTAGCAAGATGGGTTCCCATTAATTTATCTTCTCTCCTACAGGAAAAATAAAGTCAGTCAAACATAAAAGTATACTACAGTCAGTCAGTGGTCCACTATACTACGATTAAGAAGAGTTTTCGACACCAAAGCTCAGTACCGTGAGTTTTTTCTGCTGACCGTCCAAGATTTCTATTTACTTCTGATTCCACTTCCATCTGGCTCAGTAATTGCTCTAGTTCTAAAGGAGAGAATGTTTTACCAGATATTCTTGAAGCCTTCATAGTTTCAGGCTTTCTTATTGGCAAAGCACGGAGCAATACTGTTTCATAGGGGTTTGGAGATTTGGTCAGTACGTGTGACTTACTATCTTGCTGATCCCACAACGCACTATTTGGGTGTTCATTTAATTTTGCAGCTTTTATATCCTTATGTCGTAGTACTGTCACATGTTTTCTGTTAAAGTCGTTTACTATGTCGTGATTATCATGTTCGGGAGGAGTTGATATAGGAGGTCTGAATGATAGATAGTTGAATGAGTGATTATTATGGTTAGGCTCGAAAAAAGTTTGGGATATTTTAGGTGAATCTACAAATTTCTCTGCCAATTTAAACGGAGCTAGATTATTTAAATGCTTGTCATATACTGGAAGAAAATGATGTAGTTTATCCACTTGGGATAGTGGTACCTTCTTGACGTTTTCATGCATCTGTTTAACAAACATATCATGAGGGCTTAAGGAATTCGATTGTATGAGTAAAGGTTGATTTCCTTGTATATGATGCAATGCATCCTGCATTTTACTATCAGATAAAATTATATTCAAAGGCTTTTTACTGTGCAAATCCGATGTTAGCGTTATAATATCTGATTGTGCATTTTTAGATGTGTGCATATTTGATGATTGCGTATGCAGTGGTGAATGCTGCTCTTTATTTAAATCCCAGTTTTCATTGGTTTTCATTACATGTTCTGGGTAAATTGTTTTGAAAGGCGAATCAATATCTTCTGGTGTGAAGACTGTTATATTATCAGCCTTTAATATTTTTGGTTGCGATTCCTTATAGTAAATTTGTCTATTAGGAATGGCACCGGAAGCTGAAGTTATTGTTTTTAAAAATTTGGGAAAACTTATTTTAACTTGATTCACGTTTTTGTATTTGTCTGTGACGACTGGGGGAACGGGTAAAACAGATGTGGTAAAGGTCGATAGTATGGGCGCTATTGGAGTCACATAGTTCATCATTGGCTCTTCGCCAAGAGTTGGCATGCTATATTTCGTATAGGGTGATCCTTTTGTTTCTTCAGCTGTAAGTAATACAATGTGATGATGAATGATTGCGTTCATGCGATGTTATAATTCTGTAATTTTTTTAATAAGTGATGCAATGAAATACCTAAAATGATTGATTTTATTAATTAATGTGTGACTTAATTTCTTAGTACTAAGTATTTGATATACCATGCACAGATGCAGTACGCTTATGATTGATTGTCTAGTAAATTAAAATGTAATTAGCCTTATTCTTACCATGAGGTATACAACCCCATTGTTTACAACAATCCTCATCAGATATATTGACGGGCGCTGGTCGATGCATCGGTGGACAGCGAAATGTTTGTGGCGGTAATGGGGGCAGGGGGGAACAGGCTGCCTGGCAATCCAGCTCACCGTTCTCACAGAAGCAATGCTCCTCGCAACCAGTAAGTGACAGTGGTACCTCACTCCAATTCGGAATTCTATAACAACATTAATATTTATTAAATAATTATTGCACTATTTATCTCAAATTTAGATTATGTGATTGGGGTCCACGCCCACTAGCCACTGCAATCAGTGCTAATCTATACGTGATATTTAAGATTAAAATCCTCTGTGTACAGAAAACTTTAATTAAAATGAAAAATAAGACAAAACTCACGCAACTCCCTTGTAATGACAGGTGCCATCACTCAGGCATCTAGCAGACCGTGGACAACAATTTGGTGGTTGAGTTGGCGGCGTTGGTGCCCATCTTACACAGCCTTTGGACACTAACTCTAAACCAACATGGTTAGGGCAGACTAAAGGGGCACATTCTTTACTATCGTGTCCTGTACATTCACACAGCTCTGTGCATCCAATATGGAATTCTTCGCCTGGAACAAAAAAAAGCTTCATTATGTCTCTGCTTTCTCCAAAATATTTCCGTTTTTAAATAAATTGAATGTTGGAAAATAAAATAATTCTTAACTACAATCTTACTTACCAACTTCATAGAATTGTCCGTCCTGATAGCAACCTATTTTAGTCGAATTGCCTGCATCTACTTCAGGCACTTCATTTACTTCAGCTTCTGATGTTGTTATTGTAAAATTAAATTTAGTATCAGTTTCTTTAGTCTTCAATATATAATCTTTACCTCCATCTAGATTAAGTATCAAATTCGAATATCTGAGTTGGATGTCCTTATATGATTGACCGCCATCCTCGCTCAAGAGTAAATGTATTGGATCTTCGCTTGTATTCATGTGTATAAGATTTACTTGAACGCTGTTGTTATGCAAAACCTTGATTGATCCTATGGGTTCAGCTAATACGAGCGGCCTTGTCTTAGATTTGTTTTCAGTAATAAGTTCTTCTGAATCTTTCGGTGATTGCTGAAATAAAATTAAACATAATAAATATAAAATCTTTGTTAATTAGGGAATACAAGAAAATGTAACAATTAAAATTCGGATTATTTTAGTATGTTGGAATAAGGAGCTTGAAGTTTCGAGTAAATTTAAAGTTACCTCAGTGGTCGTAGTAGTTGTAGAACTAGTAATATTTTCCATGGGCTCTTCGTGAACGTCCTGAGAAACGTCACAAATCTGTACTTCGCAGCATTCGTCGTTTGGATCTTGTACGTTTATGCATTTATCCGATAGAGGAAGTCGACTACACCTATATTAAGATAAGGCAATTTTGTTATTTTGCCCCATTATGACCGTAAGTTGATGTATCGAAAACCTCAACAATAACATTTTATACAATTTAATTAAACAAAATAAGTAAATAAAAGTAGTGAAAACTTTACATGTTAAAAACAGAACTTTACTAAAAATGTTTACTTCAACATTTGTAACGTACAAATATTCTTGTTAAGTTGAAAACCGTATTTAATTTTCACCTACTTTCTTTTGAACACCCTTGACCGAGATAACTGTATGCTTTAGTATGCTCACCTAGGTTTGCAGGTGACAATTGAATTCCTCTCGCACGTGCACGTCTGTTCACAGCCGATGTTCCACTTAGAACCTACTGGATGCGTATCGTTTCCATATCTACATACTTCAATTGTAGTTGGTTTTTCTGGAAAGAAAACATGCGGTATAATTTTATGAAATTACGCTTTTACGTATTAAAAAACAAGTAGAAAACTAAAAAAAGACCTAGTCATGAAAATATGTTTACGTATAATCAGTGTATTTTACCTCCATTACCAGTAGCGCATGCTATAATCGAGCAGCATTCATCAACAGGTGATTCAAAACACAAGGGATCGTTAAGTCGCCTGCCTTTCCGTATGTAAGGATGTTTACAACGGGGAGAGCAATCGAAAGTTCCTTTAATGGTGCATTCACAAATTTCATCACAGCCTCGATCTATGTGCTCACCTATCTGAAATAATAGCAAACATTTTATACCCCAATGACAACTATAGCTTTTACACATTACTACATTAATTGTATCTGGTAAAATTAATGTCTTCGCATACCTTATACGAAATACCATTTTCTCTGCATACATCAATTTCCTCAGATCCTTTATCTACACCAAGCAATGGATGGAAAGGTGCTTGTAAATTAGAATAAAACTTATCAGAAATATCTTTCTGTTTAGTATCACTGTTTGATAGTCTCGGAGGCTCATCTTCATCTTCCCCGTCTAAGTTAACGTCACTGAGGTCAACTAAACTTTTCTTTGGTCCCTTGTGAATGGTTTGATTGTGCAAAGCATTTGCGAAGTTTTGTAACTCGTCTACATTCAGGTTTAATAACCTAGGCTTAGGTTTAGCTGAGGGTTCTAAGACATCTGTCGTGTCTGTAACAATTGTCATTTCTGTCGTACTTTCGGTGATTTCTTTTACATTTTGCGTTGATCGTGTAGGTGTAGGTGTTGTTGTAGATGTTGTTGATGGTACTTCAGTTTTCGCAACAGATGCTGTTGATGATGATGGCACATCTTCTTCTTCATTTGCTAATTTACCTGAAACAATAAATGCTTTGTTATTCTCATAAATATTATAAATCCTATAAAGATTGTTTTTGCGATCCATTGCAGTTCCGTACTAGGTAGTCATTAAACGAGTGATATAATATATTTCTAATATGACTACCTCATTGGAGCAGCGTGGAGGAGTATGCTCCAGGCCTTCCCCGGTTGTGGGGAAAGACCCGCGGCCAGCAGTGGGACATAAAAAGAGTTGAAGGCAAGGCAAGGCATACCTGACAACGCACGCTTACTTACTTTTCCTTAAAGAACATTCTTTTTATGAAAAGAAAAAGAATTCTGTAAGACAAGAAAAGAACCATAGATATCACCCCAGGTATTCCAAGATTGAATCGCAAGTACACACAATTCTAAAGGCTCGGTGTTCCCCAGATACACTCGGGATTACATATGGAGGATGCATTGAGACAGTAATAACTGCAGCCACGGTTTGGCAAACCAAACAGAACTGTGTAAAGTCTAGAAACATCTACGCAATTCAACGCAAAATACCCAGACGCTCTTTTACATTATGTAAGTGTAAGCGTAGTTTGGAAGCTGCGTCTACAGAACGTCTTGTTTAGGCGAATGGTTCTTACAGCTTTGGTAGGTACGTCTCCACAAAAAATCTAAAAAAAAGTTCTCCTTAAAAAGTCTCACGACCACCTGATTCTCCTCGGAACAAAAACATAAACTTATTGATGTAACGAAGACATAAAAAAAGTCTTTTTCAACCACTTTACTTGCTCAAAAGGTAGGTAAAAAACCATTCGACCGAAATCTTCCATCCAATAATTCAAAACGAATCGACAAGGGACCTTTTCCTGGATTTACTGATCATATTTTAGCTTAGTCGGATGAAGTCGTATAACCAAGGTAACATAAGGTTATCTTATACGAGGTGTCATGGCTATCCAATTAAACCAATTAACTATATCCATCCGTTACTAGGAATCTAATACAATAAGTAAACTGGGTCTTCTTGATTCGTCATCAACAACAGTTATCTATCACTTTAATTTGAGGCGACCTACACATGCGTACCAACGCATCTACTTACGATCTCAAACAGAAATTCTCTTCTGTAGAAACTGAAGTTAAGCATTAAAATAAGACTAAAGAATAATAATTTGTAAGGTTATCTACATAAATGAGGTAATAAAAAAAAACTTCAAACATTTAAGTGGTATTTTAAACAATAAAATCAATAACATCTAACTTTAAATTAATAAGCGAATCAATTAAGTCAGTAGGTACCTACCGTTGCAGTGCGTGACTAGTACTGTACCTAGTCAAAGGTCGGCTGTTGTGAATTGTGATCATCAATGGCATTTAAGATGAATTAAAGCCATGACACAGACATTACTCAGATTGTATTTATTCATTCTTTGCAAATAAAATATGATATAGAAATCCTTGATATTTATATTACACTAAAAGGCACATGTTATAAGCACAGTCGTAAGGTAGATGTGGCTGCATGCATATTTGCTACTTAACTTGCAAATAAAGTAGATGTTATAATAATCGTTATGACTTGAAATGAAACCTTAGATGATAAGGAAACGGGCATCCTGCAAAACTGGCTTCTTCAAGTATCCTGCTCAAATCAAATCGTTTGGCATTACGGCTGATTGCAACACGCGGGAAAATCTTTGGCTTCGCTTAATCTTGATATAACGACAGGTGCATGTGAGCACTCGATAAGTAAGAGGTGTGAGAAATCTCTTACGCTACGACAGCGACACGACTTACGACTTTCCCATTTAGAATTAGTTTTTTTTCATTGCCTGTAATAAATTATTTAGATATAGGTAATTTAAAATTAAGGGCTTCTTTTTTAATTAAATCCTAAGGATATTAAATATAAGGATTTGAGGCATCAAACCTATACTTTATTATTATACAATTTATATTTGTATTATACCTAGTAGAACTATGGTATTACATAAATTTATTACTTTATGGGTAATAATGATAATTAGAAAACAAAATTAATGTCATCAGGACATATTTTATTGCTCCTTTGCTCCTCTCAACACAATGATAAAAAAATCATTACCAGCAAAAAACAATTTACGAAACGTTCTTTTTAAAAATTTGAGGAAATACAATTTCTCAACTGCCAGTAGGTACTCATGTATACCTGTGGTCCTACGTTCGCCCACATATTTGTATTCTCTTCTATTTAAAGTTGGACGTGGTTATCGATGGGCTACAGTGATCACTTAACAAAAGCTATCCTCGTCTACTCATAGCTGCTACTCATTTACGATAACCAATCTTCAATGTTCTATTTCTTGACATTCTATTAAGAATATCATAATAACAGGCCTCTTCAAAATGTAAAGAACTAACCTTGCTTGATGCATGGGTAATTAAAGAAACTAATAAAAGTGTAATAAAAATGTCATTTCAATATTTACTGCGACTGGTAGTCGCAGCAGTTAAATGCTAAGGCTTCACCAGCGACCTTAGACACCTTTCATGGTTATCCAAATGTAGGTTAGCTAAGGACGCCGAAGGCCTGAGCCGGCCCGACCGGTTTGGTGTAAACACCGTAGGGTATTTCATTAATTATATATTTATTATGTTGGTTCGGATATTGTAGTGTAGAGTTGTAAAATAAATTGCAGGCTATCTTGTGTTTAATGATTTCCGCAGCCACACATTTATAACTACATAAGTCCCATTTCTCCATCTCGCTCCATCACTACGGGTTAACTGGTGGAGAATGCCCCCTTTGTGA
Organism: Noctuana lactifera; assembly: GCA_018231305.1. Lineage (NCBI taxonomy): Eukaryota > Metazoa > Arthropoda > Insecta > Lepidoptera > Hesperiidae > Noctuana > Noctuana lactifera. The sequence goes on from DWAV01001543.1 coordinate 8,699, forward strand.
CCTTGAGATTACAATAAATATTTATTTTTTTTATTTTTTTTTTTATTTTTTTATTTTTATTTATTGAGGAACTTTGTCGCACAGCGACCACATCGTCCCGTAAAACTACACAATAATTCAGCATATTATAACTGTAAAATCAACATTGGCTTAAGCCTAAATTGGTCAATTCAAACATAAAAAAAAGTTACGACTATAAAGAACAAAAATATATTCCTAATGGAAAAACCAAGTACATTTACAAACACGAGTCCAAACGATTCAATCGTGTTTTCAATGCAAATAAATCATGCTATATTGACGTTACAAGCAACACTCGACACAATTTCCACATAGTGAAACCCCAAATAAGTAATCGTCAATGACTAACTGCCTAAAGGTTTAATATATTATTGCGTAAGTGAGACGCATATATCCGTTTTAACTAAACTTAACATGCTTAAGAATGCCACTAAGAGAGTAAAGAACAAGAGTAAATACATACACAATTTAAACTTTAAAACTAGTCTAAGCTAAAATACAATTGGGTTACACCGCAGAAGTAATATAGTGAAGTAATCAGGGAGTAGAATAGATACCGATGGAGACATAGAAGCCTAAATTCAGGCAAATAACATTATTATTATAGAACTACTTTCCTTGACCTCTGACTTACGCATCGCAGGAAATCTACGTGTCAGTTTGTTGTTCATAGCGCACTTCTCATTTCATTGCGTGGACGGAGCTACACGCACCTTTACACCATACGTTGGAAGAATGATTATGTTGGGTACAACAACTATCTAAGAGGGATCGCACCCCAATACGGACGACAACCTGAGGGCAGACCGTTTACGCAAAAGCTCTAGGGCTAACATAACGGGACTGTCATCTTGGTAGAAATACATGCAACGTGAACCCCTATCAAACAGTGAGGGCAATCGCATTTTAAGGACTTACGTATCCCTTGGTAGAGATGGTCTCGAGGCCCGAAATTCCCAACGCGTTTACGATACATCACTGACCTATAGCCCTATCACGAATAAAAAGAACTACGTTAAGTAATCGAGTTACGTTCGTAATGTCACTTTATTAGACTTTATCCATACGATTTTTAGTTCCGGATACGCCCACGGAGCGCTGTTCATAATCCCATACAAAATTTAACTGTAACTATTCGATGACGGATTTGTAGATAGGGCTACTGAAGTATGACCCAGTGCTGGTACATTGCTTAGTATCGGCTAAGCAGCAAAGTATTTCAAGTGCCATGAGCCATCATCACCGCGGCCGTTCACTTTCACTCGCCGTCCCGCACGACTCTGCTTGAAGAAGCACAAGGTCAACAGACAATGGACCACGGACCTCAGAAACTGACGTGATTTATGACTCTCAAGCTACGAGTATATATCACGCCATGTCATTACGTTCAGAAATGAATGGAAGCTAAAGGCGTTTAATGGCGACAATTTGACGTAGTCTAAATTTTAATTTCGATTGTGATTCAAGTCTTTGTTGCGAAGAAAGTGTATTGAACTTTACCTCGCTAATAATAATAATATATGACCTGCGAATATGATAAAATCTACTGCGGAAACATACCTATTTTGAAAGCATTGCTTCCAATTCCAACGCAAAGTAAGAGACACATTTTTTTAGATAAACCTCGTCAATCCAATAAACGATGCGCCTGCGCAGACGTCACGCTTGACGGATGACGATTATGTCAACGCCGCGGCGGTTACGTGATGTGCACATTACTTTGTAATCACGTTAAACGTCAACGACTTCCAGTGTAGTCATTAACCGACATAATTTATAACTTGATAAGTAGATATTACCAATTGCTTGGTCAAATCGGTCTGAAGCACGGCAACATTTTTTCACATCCAAAAATGGTTTCAATGATATTTCCACATCACTTTTATACCAGAAAGTGTTACATCTCGATCAGAACGTAATTCGTCAGTCAATCTAAAAATTAGCTCAGACATTTTATCTCGAAAGTCAAACTGTATAATACTAACAATAAAACCCATTAACCTAAATTGATTATCATCCATCGATTTGCAATGACTTTGTACGAGCAAAACAACGAAAGAAAACTCTGTTTTCGTAACAAATTACTCAATTCTTAAAGTCTTAAAGCAGACTTCCTCCAATCTCATCTGGACAAAACATCTAATGGCTGCTATTTACGCAGAAATAAAAAAGACCGTTTTAACACGAAGAATGCGGCTAACCTTCAGCCTGTGTCTTATCGGTACAGAGCTACCGAGTAACGAGAATTAGCCAAGCGAACAATTTTTACTAACTTACAGTACCAAGAAGAAAACGGTACTCAAATAAAATAACGATCTAGCATCAAGGCTAATGAGTAATTTAACTTTAACCTAAATTCCCACCCCACAAAATAATATATTAAAGAATGCGTCCATTATAATCTCTAAGGCGACGAAACACTATTATTGTCCGTTATTTTGTGAAGATTCATTGTTGTCATTGTCACTTTCACATTACTGCACTAAAAGGAAGACATTGAAACAAGTTATTGTAATTCGTGTCGATACTAAAAGCTGCAAAGCTCTTTTTATTTTAACATAAAACAAAATATGTACATTGTACATTTATAACTATAGGTACAGTTAAAATTTACCAGTTTGTGTCATTGTTATTTCATTTACACTCTTAGCAATGTCACTTAATAAACTCGTTTTCGATGAGACAAGTGCCTCGTACCAAAAAAGGCGGCAACGTAGTCACGATTCAACTATTTCGTTCCGTCACACTAAAACTTTTTTCTTACGAAACGCCTTGGGTTCCGAATTTTACGGATAAGTATACACATTTTTGAAAAAAATAAAATACGATTAGTTTTATTCTACGAAGTCTTAAATACCTATAGTATTTATTACCTGTGGTTATTTATTATTACTTTTAGATAGTCGTGAGGACTAAACAGAGCACCTCAAATAAAAATCCCTAAAACATAAAAGTCAATAAACGGTTAGCATTGTAGAGTTGTAGAGTACACCATTTTTGATTCTAATAGGTTTCTGAATTCGCAACTCTTCAAATCTACAATTGCCTTATGGGTTCTGTAGCTTTCTTCGCTCGAATCACGAAAAGACACTGCTCTGGTGCAAATCCAGGCCACTTTGTGGTATTGTGGTTATTTTAAGTTAACCTGAATGTACGGGTAAGTTTAATTTAAATTAAATTTAAACAAACCGAAATTTAAACAAAGTTAAACTTGCATGCTGTAGTGGTGGTGCCGGGTAACAATTGTAATGGAAACAGAACTTAAGGCGATGTCCATTATATCCACTAAAACACATAGGTACATTATATAAATAAATTATAACTCGGGTTGCGAAAAAAACCTAATTCAAAGACTTCTATGGTTTTCTCATGGATGCCGTTTTTAGAACTGAACCAAATTAAAATGAGACCAAATGGGAAGCATCAGCTTTCAAATAAAAAAAGAATCATCCAAATTCGTTCACCCAGTCCAAAGTTATGAGGTAACAAACAAAATAAAAAATACTGTCGAATTGAGAACCTCCTTCTAGAAAAAGCGAATAAATAAGCGAATAAAAAATATGAAATCAATCAACACTCACTAAGTTCAGTATCGCAGTCAGTGTACTCGTGGTTGCAATCGACGGTGTACGCGGCGGCGCGCGCGCATACCACCACCACCGCGCACCATAGCGCCAGGGCGCGCGAGCTCCTCGCCATCACCGTGTCGCCATCTGTTAGGGAGTAATGGAATTACAATTTTTTTTTCTTACAGCAATCGGCAACCACATCCTTCTTCCGAAACTCAATTCATTGTAAAAAAGAGCGTGGCAATGTTCCTTCCTTGAATCGGAGCAATAAATACATTTGACTCGGCTATTGCTGGTTATGAATCAGAAAATCTATCAGAAATATGTTGAACAAGAAAGAATTTTCCAAAATTTTATTCAAATTCATTTTTTTTTTCGTTCAAACCGGTGGTGCCGTCAACAATTATAATGGAAACAGGACTTAAGGCAATGTTCGTATATTCACTAAAACACACACATTCCATTCTCTATTCGCGATGTCAAAATGCGTTTTCAAAAACCACCTGTGCTCTACATACATCCGCGAACGCCGGCAGCGATGGAACGTGATCGGCTGAGCTCGCACTTCACCGATTCCATTTCCGTTTTGTGAAAGCGTGAACGTACAACGCGCAAGTGGTTATGTTACCACATGTTGTAAACAAACTCGTGGGATGCAATATTGAGGTGATAATTTTATTATCCGCAACGCGCGTAGCCCCGCTGGTAGTGAGGATCGTAAGAGATCACATTGTTAAGCAACCACGGGCGCGGTCGGAACTCGGATGGGTCACCGCTGTGCCAAATTTCATGCGCGCTTCCGTGCTTCCGCGCTTTCGTTAAACCTGGTCAGACGCCCTTTGGGCGGTTTGACAACATCTGACACGGGTTGGCCACTATCCCGTGCCTCCACCAATACGCATTGGAGCAGCGTGGTGGAGTATGCTCCAGGCCTTCCCCGGTTGTGGGACCCGTGCCCAGCAGTGGGACATAAA
>DWAV01001544.1:0-13260 GCA_018231305.1 Noctuana lactifera
GTATGCTCCAGGCCTTTCCCGGTTGTGGGGAGAGACCCGTGCCCAGCAGTGGGACATAAAAAGGGTTGAAGGCAATGTTGATGGGTTATTGATATCGTTTGTCTAGCTGGTTATCAAATTACTATTCAAAATATAAGAGAAAGTAATAATTAGAGTCAAACATAATACATAATATCAAGATATTAATAAAGTACATAATATATTTCAAAAGGATATTATTTCCTTCAGGTGGGAAGTAAATAGCATTCCAGGCGCCAGAGCCAAATTCAAACAATGGGTCACATTTGGTGTTGAAAATGGTGGCTTTAGCTGGCGCGTGTCCGTATACCGCTACCCATTCATTCCAGTTGCCTGGGTTCCAGGCGATCGCGTGGATAGGTCCCTCTTTGCCTGAGACAAAACATGGTACAATCATATATCATAATACCAAAGGTCCCTATTTGTCGAAATTTGACAGATTAAAATAATTTCAGTGACATGTAGCGCCATCTACTGGCGAACGCGGTGCAACTACCACTGTTTTTATAATTCATAATTAAAAATTTTGTACTAAAGTACTAAGAAATAAAATGTATGGGAGCGTTTAATGTAATTTTATAATTTTTTTGGATATTTCTCGTTTTATTAAAAAAAATTATTATTGTAATTTTACTCATTAGGTAGAGCACTTTCGATATCACTTCACGCCATACTAAGTAAAAAAATTATGTCCTCTAATTTTCAATAATGAATGCTAAAGCTAAGCGTAAGCAAAGACATTTCAGTACATGATTTTGTTATATCATTTTAATAATTTAAATTTGTTAGTTTAAGCCATGAGACTGAATATTTTTTTCATTGCATGTCTAGAACTTACTGAACGTAACACTAGAAGCATTCCCTTTCACATCTGCGAGGGCTAATGTCTGTTTTCCATAATAAGAGCCACCAGTTTTGTCAACCTGTAAAAATAGTAAACTGTATAGCCTGATTGTTATATCATTCTCAAAATGTCCCACACTTTTTTCTTGACTGATACAACTGTTGTTATTAATAAACAATTGAATAAATTAGGTAACAAAACAAGTTTAGGAATCGCTTTTTGTAAGATATATTGTGTGGTAGTATGTTTAATAGCAAATCAATCAATTTGATGAATTTATAAATTATAATATATGAAATACAAACATCAGTTTGCGTCATCACAAACATGTTGGTGCCTCTTCTGTTCCAATTGAATGTGGCTTTGTCTGCCTGGAAACATGATCGGCCCACCACTGCCTGACTTATGTCAAACTCTGGATATTTCAAAATGCGCCAGAATGCAGGCTGTCCTGATTTACCTGAAATCAACAAAATTGACGATAAATGTTCTTAGTGAAAATGTTTTGGTGTAATGGTTACAATGTCTTCAAGGGGTTTTAGCAGTTACACTGTGTGAAATTTTTATATAAACAGTTTACTAAAAAACGTTAGTATAAATATTGTATTGTTGATTTGATTAGAAACTTTGCGAGCTAAAATAATTTATTTAAGGGGAAAATACAAATGATTGACATACCTAATGTAAATATTGAAAAGTAATAATTAGGCAAGGCGCTGGGTGATATGCTGAAGCACTTTAACTTATCCGCAGATATTTGTTGTATGTAGCGTGCCAGGTTGCCATCCTCATATATCATAATTCTATTGTTGATCTGTATTGCAAACAACTTCTCATCGGAAGACCACTTTGGTTCCCTGTTGTAAGCAATAATGCACAAGTCAGTATTGTATAATATAGCACAACTCTACTAATTGTATTATATTGCACTATAATATTTATTATAAACCTTTATATATTCATCATTATAAAGAAAATATATATTAATTTAATAAATGTATAACTTATATAGATATTATATTATTTTATTAAGTCATGGCCACTTCTCGGGTATAGGCTTTCTTCAACATTTGTATAGCCAGCAATAATGTGCAGTAGAAATTAAAAATAAACTGCATATTTTCTTTATATTTGAGAATTATGTTGTAAAACATGAAATTCATCATTTATCACATTTGTAACATTTTACATAACAAAGTTCTTACCCATCAGATTGATTCTTTTGTACAAACGATCCAATTAGTTCTGCATTTGAAGACTTATATACATAAATATTTGGTGTACCCTGTAAAATTAAAAACATATGGACTCTCATTTATAAATACTACATTGCAAACATAGCAAAAACAAAGATTAATAAAAACCCCAAAATTAAAACTTTAGGTACCTACCTGAGGATTATCCTTTGTGATGACAAACATCTCACGAATAGTGAAGTATGTGTCAAGAGGCGAAAAGAACATATCCTTGACATTTCCCTCTATCGTCGCTACAACTGACCAATCTGTACATGATACTATTTCTGCTCTATAAAGAAAAAGGCATTATTATAAACACATAATTTTTACAAACTACATTTAGAAATAAATAAGGAGGTGACCACAGGGCCGAGCACAGATTAGCTCTCATCAATATACAAAAGCTTAGGATTCCATTTTATTTTTATTTTAGTGGTAAAGGACAAACAGGCACACAGGCTTTATTGTAAGTGGTCATCATGGTCTATGTACATATGCAACACTAGAGGGACTGCCTTTGAAGGACTCAAAGTCTTTCTATAAGAACCTCATGCAGTAATCCAGTGTAAATACTTCAGACAAGTTTATTCCAAAATCTACATGTTAGATAATATAAACACTTTTGAATGCTTACTTTTTATCAGTTCTATAAGCTAGATACGTTCCGTTAGGGCTTAACACTAAGCTACGAATATTGATCGTCGTCTCATCCCTGAGAACTTTCTCTTCATATGGTTCTTTAAAGTCAATCAAAAATACCCCTTTATTGGTTAAACCTGCAATGAAAACAATAGTTTTTGTAACCCTAATTTGAAACGATGTCAACCGGTTGAAACTTTATAATTATAGATAAAATTTATACCTGCAATATGAGGTGTAGTACTCATTTTTGTATCAAATATTTGATGTAGCTGTAATTACAGTCTTTCCATTTTAAAAATAAAAATACTTTAAATTAAATAAACTACACGTGTGTACTTATTTGTTGACATTTGACATTTGTTTTTCAGCAGCAGTGATATGACATGACATGATACTAACAGTTGAATGACTTGACAGACAGCAAGTGACGTCAAGTCTATCACAGACTAAAGCCTTAAGATATATAATTTATAAAACACGTAATATCAATATCATATGTTTTTTTGAATATCCTCATAATAATAATATATTTATCATCAATTCATCACGTATTAAAGACATTAAAGACGTCAGTGCTTATGGTACAATACTTTGTAATTTATATTTAATTTTTTCTCTATTTGATATTCTATCTGTATATCGACTGCTATACGTCAAAATCGTCAAATGTCAAAAATTCACAATTCAAAATGGCGTTTAATATTGTTCTTGCTTTGGTATTTCGACTATGTAATTTGTGAAATATTTCAAAAACTTGTCCAAAACAAATAGTCGTTTCAAAGAGCATTGTTGCAAATTACTTTTATTTCTTTCAATGTTTAGTAGCAAAGTTCAGCTTAAGAAACGTACTCCTGAAAATGGCACCGATCGTGAAAACTATTTGTCATTATTAGTGGATGAATATTTAAATTCTTCGTCTTTCGGTAATATTCTAATATATTTTAAAATAATAAACCCAATACAATTTGAACAGTGACCTTGTTTTTTATAGTTTAACAAAAATTGCGAAATTGCTTGCATGATTTTTAAATTTATTTGTATGTATTTTCAGATGCTAAGAGTCAGGTACTGGCGAATTTGGCCAATTTTGCTTACGACCCTATAAACTACGGTTATATAAGAGATGTCGGTGTTTTAGACATATTCCTTTATGTTCTAAAAAAGGAGACCAGCACTAAGCTGATACATTTTGCCTGCGCGGGAATTTGCAATCTTTGTATTGGTAAGACTATTACATCACTATCTAAATATGAAGCTTTTTGATTATTAATATGTAGTTAAAGCAACTTCATTTACTTAATAATACTTAGTCTTGGCCCCGTAAACAAAAATTTATAAATTATCTACTTGTATAGAAAATTTTGCAATTTTATATAAATTGCAGTATAGAAATAATCAATTGTCTCTCTTACAACAATATCGCCTAAGAAAATAATTGTAAGCTAATCTTGCTATTGTAGCATTGAAATAAGTTGGTGATAATAGTTAAATTAGTAAAATTTTGTTAAATGTTCTAAAAAATTTAAAATATTGCTAATTAAGTTTTGTATAATTTCAGATCCATATAATGTTGAGTACCTTTTGGATAATTCCGCTCTACCATTGTTGATAAAACAATTGAAATGTGACCACATTGATGTTGTAGCAGATGTCATTACTACACTGATATTCCTCCGGAATAGTGGTACAGCCATAGACTTCAACATTCCAGAAATATTACAACAAATGCAAGTTTTGAAACAGTCTGAACATAAGGTGATTATCAACTTAGCAACAATTTTTCTCAACGATGTAAGTAAAACAAGTTAAACTACATTATTAAGGTACCGGAAGAGTGAATATTGAGACAAAATGAATAAAATGCTCTCAAACAGATTCCCATATATTGCTGTAAACAATAAAAACTATCAAAAGATATGCAAAATACATACAACATCATTTAGTAGCACATCTTTTAAAGCTGGTGATAAAATTAGGATTCAGAAGACCCTGACTCAGAAAGATCTGGACACATTTTCAAATCTTACAAGTGATCATAACTACTTGCACAAAAATAATGGGAATATGAGACCTATTGTTCATGGAGCACTTTTGAATGGTTTAGTTGCGGGGTTGATAGGCACACATTTGCCCGGACCAGGGACAATACTTGTGTCACAGACAATGAAGTTCCCCAACAAGTGCTTTGTGGGAGAAAAACTGACTATTAGTGTAGAGCTGGTGGATGTAAGGAAGATTCTCAAAGTTAAGTTTTTCTGCATTGTCGAGGAAGAAAAAAAAGTGGTGTTCGAAGGTGAGGCTAAACTCATGTTGGCCAAAGACTGTTGAAGACACAAATTTTAAGCCTGTCTCTTGTAGATTTCTGAATGAAATCTTTGAATTTTATTATGAACTATTAATTAAAATAGGTTTTAAGGTTAAATATAATAATTATTATGTAATTGAATCAAGATTCTTTAATAAATTAAGGTCTTGATGTGATTAGCGCTATGTTGTGCCAATCAATAAATATTTTTGAAACAATTTTGGTGTATAAGGATACAATTTCAACTGATTTTGCTATTAGTATATTTTATATCCGTATTGTACCTATTTCCAAATACAATTTATTGAGCTGTATTTATGTTACCTATTTTTGATTTTTCAAACTAAGTCCATTGAAATTTTTAATTTTTTTAATACATTTTTCTTACACTGAAAGTATAGTATAGCATATTATTATATTACAATTTAAGAAGTATTTGGATAATTATAAAGTACATTTTAAATTTACTCATTGTCTATGAAAAATACATAATAAGGTTTTTTCTGATTACCTACTCCTTTTAAAATCCTTCCAGTCGTCGATTAAAATAAAATTAAGTCAATAATTAAGTAAGACTGATAGATTATTATTTATTCATACAGAAAAAGTCTTAAAAGACTTGAAGGCAAACAGAACAGAAATAAAATTTGTGATATTTAAATTAAGTATCTTGCCAAATCGCTTTCAGAAATTTTGCTTTAGTTCTACAATAATTATATTGTATTTATGTATTCAACAGATAATGATCAACAATAAACCTGTAGAACAAAAAATTTATTTGGTACAATACAAAACTGGTTTGGTCTCTAAGATTGTCATATTGGAATCCAAAAGTGATTTCAGAAATGTTTCTCAGTTGTTTTTATTTAGTTTGTTTTCTATGTAGTAATATTATATAAATTTTATTTTATTTTATTTGTTGCACCAACAAGGTATATACTAAAAACATTCACAAATAATATTACCTATCTTAATTTTAGGTCAAGTGTTACCTCAATTATAGGTACATACAACATGCTTCATTAAGTTAAGAAGTGCATCGAATTAAATTAAATACCTAAACAACAATTTTTCAAAATACTTTACAATACATTATAACTTCATTATTATTACAATTATACTGAATAATACAAATACATGCAATTATATTAATGAATTGAATTTTGTATACAGTAAATTAAATTAACAATTAAATACAATTTTACTTATCAATGAGCTGAGATGTTAACTTTTTAAACATTGTACAGTAATTTGAAAAAATTTCAATCAGGGGGACCTTATGTTTTCCTGACCGTGTCTTGCTATCACAAACGTCACTGACTACATTGTGAATTAAATTATAATTTTTTATCGATCAGTTAAGTGGAGTATATTGGCCCAGGTTTATTTTTGCTAGTGACTCTTAAGTGGGGGTTTTTGTAGGGCGTTGCAATGTTTTAGGGATTATTATTTTTGCTCTAGATAAGATATTATCTATTGTATCAGAAACTCTGTTGATCAGTTTATACAGAAACATGATGTAGTGCTGCTCTCTGCAATTTCGAAGGTATTTAAGGTAAATTACACCTCTGCTACAAAAATTGTTATAAATAATATTCATAGTATGTAAATGTATGTATATTATATAACCTGTTGGAAACTACCTCTAATAATCTCATTATTTCTGTCACTGGTTTTTAAGCACTGGAAAAAGATTTATTTGAATATGTAATATTAAAATTTTAGATTATAGATATATAAGTATACTTTATATCCTAAATATGAATGAGGTTTAAATATAAATCCTTGTGTTATTTACAATATGTCAAAATTAAAATAATAAATCAATCCCCTAATTGTTATTATGTATTCTATATCTAGGCTATTTTAATTAAAGTGTAATCTATAATAAACTACATTATGATATTAAACATTGTGATCTTCAAATTTTCACTTAGTTGTAAAATGAAATTAGATTGTAATGTAATCTTATCTTTATTATCTTTACGCTAGGCATTCATGGATTTTATATATTTTGCTTGAATAAAATTAGATAAATCATTAGGCACTAAATCTAAGTTGTCATTTTTTATGTTTTTTTTGTATGTATTTCCTCATTAAACAGAAGCATAGATTTTGGTATCTGTAATAAATAATCACCATCCTAATGTTGTCACCAGGAAATGTTAAAAATACAAATTTTTGTTTATGGCACAGGTATAAGGTACAAATTTCATATGTGCAAGATTTTAGCATATTAGGCTCTATTCTCTATGTTGAAATTATATTACTTAGAAGATCTGTATATTATAAAAAAGCATACTTTTTTTGGAAGGAAGTCGACCTTTAAAAAAGTAATGTAATTTTGGTGTACATATTTTTTTGGAAATCTGTCTTATTTATAAGATCATAATCAATAAACTTTATAAATTCATTTGTTGTGAATTGATTTAACAATAAAATAGTGTTAGTGAGGCTCTCAATGTCTTTATTATTAGATTTGGTTGTATATTAAGTTACATTTTAGCTATGAGATTAACTTTTCAGTATTAAATTTGCAATATTAATTTGCATGTCATCGTTGTTTTGTTTGTATATTTAAATTATTTAAAGCTATTTGTTGTTTTGATTTTGTTTTTTATTATAACATACTTCGCCTCTTGATCTTTGCCTTGAAACGTGTAGTCGACTTTGCGAAAATACTTACATAATGTTTTATAATTAAAAGATACAAAAGTTGTATAGTTATTGTCTCCTATGTACCTAAGTCAAGTAAATTTTACTGTATTACTACAATTGTTTCTCAAAGATATCCTTCACTGCATCCACTAGCACTTTAACAGTCAATACTGTTATTACTGTGCAGTACAATATTTCGTATCTGAAGCTAGTAATATGATGGATGACTAATATAAATTAAATTTTTATAATATATTATAATATATAAAATTCAATAAAATATTTTGTTAGTAAAACAACACTGCACACTCACAGCCACACGCTAAGATCCCTTTGTGGTGGGTGCAATGGGACATACAGAGACAATTGCACAACAGAACCGAACAGAAATCTAAATTCATAATTTTTATTTCTGCCCCGCCGGGACTCGAATCCTCGCCATTCGAATGGCATACCGGCATCTACTACACCACACATACACGTACATACGTACATCATTATAATAAATACAATAATATAGTTGTACGATGGTTGTACGCATGTTGGTATTTATTTCTACTTACACTTCTGTTATTATTAGATTACATTTATATCGTTCTTAAATTATGTAATATTTTCATTAAATTACACGTCATTCGTATGAGAATTCAATTGTTTCATTTGAAATGAGTTTCTTACATTTTATAAAACCTATTGAATTGAAAATTAGTTTACGACCGAGATCTAGTTAGATACAGCTATAGATAATGCAGCTGATTCGACGATAGTGACCACATATAATTAAAAAAAGATGGAACATTCCAAGTGATGTGGATGGAAATCTAGTTTTTGGCGGGTCTTAATATCATAATCCTACTTAGTCCGAAAACAATTCATTAATTTTCTTTACCAATAACATCTGCCTATCAACGTTAATTTGACAGAATCACCAAAGCCTTACATTCCTTTCTTATCATGAAACGTGAATAATTAAAGAAAAACTTTTCCAATATCCCAAAGAATTCCAAGATAAAAGTATCAATATCACGATTCTACTTGTGATAACTGAGCTTCAAATCTAAAAGACTCACGTTTCGTTCACCTCAACGCTGAATAGGCAATTTTCGACGTGACACTTTTCTCCAATACATAAAGATGAAGATGGCTTATAAACGCAATTTCATCTCATCTAGTCACATTTGAACAGTTCTCACGAAGTGAATGAATGTAGGTCTTATAATAAGTGAAGTGTTCTAGCGTCCTAGGAGTGCATAGGTTCGCTGGAGGGATTAGGTAAGTAGATAAATTAATTAATTGACTTATCTAAAGCAAATAAAATTAGCCTTTAGGTATTGCTGTTAGTCTGTTAGCTCAAGTACAGAAGTTGAAAAATATTACTATACCTACCTTTTAAATTCAGAAAATATTTTTTAAGTAAACACCTATATCGGCAAACTCTTATCAATAGTATTCTGTAACAGCTTGTCCTCTGACAAAAGCCTCCAAAGAATTCCATATTTTGATCTTGTCGACTATTACTTAGGTATATCGATATAAATAAAATTGACAGCTACATAAATAAAATATTTCCTATTACATTTCATAATGGTCACACATTCAACAAATAAATAAGTAGATGGTAATTAAGATAGCTTTGTTGAGATCTTATGCGCTCGCTCGTATGCTGTTGCAATCATAATAAAAAAAATAATAGAAATCTTCTAATCACAATATCTGTTTCACAAAAGCTAATCCACAATGCTTGGAATCCGTCGATGGACGCTCCTGATCACATGCCTGTGGCTCCTGGTGTTCACTGATGCTCGACGCAAACTTAAACGGGACGAAGTCGAGAGCCTGAAGTCTACTGAGGATGTGGACATAGATGAAGATTATGAGGACGTGAGTGTACAGAAGACTATTAGATTTTATTTATTTAAGTACAGATAACACAAGGAAATACCTATTTAAGTAGGTACCTACACATAACAATGAAAACTACAAAGGTCCTGCTTATTATATACCTATAGTTATTCATATAGAAATTTCATCTAGCAACCCAGTGACTGGAAAAATTATCGAGAATAATAAATTGTGCGTGTACATGACAAATATTTAGAAAGGTGGAATAAAAAACATTAATAAACCAATTTGCTCTTGCTATCGCACACGAAAAAATTGCGGACAAAATCTAGCGTACCTGGTTAAATTATTTCTTGACAGTGACTTAAAAAAAAAGTCGATAGGCGAGTTTGAAACTTTTTATGTAAATCCGAACATTCAACGCTATATGCCCATATCATACAAAGGTAATAAAAGCCTGCGTGGGAAGTAAAACGAGCTTTATCGTTTCCTGTTAAAAATGGACTCCACTCCGAAAATACTTAATTATTTTATTCTTGGATGTTTATTCATTTATATATACACAATTTTTCGTAAAAAAATATCCGATACCTACCTATATAGGTAATGTCATGAATACCTTCCTTCCATCCGTCAGCTCTTGGACAGCGCTATCTTCTTCAGGTCAGTTCATTGGGTCGGAAGATTTTTCTTCCCCATCAGTTGTCAGTGCTTTCCCACTGCCATTAGTTTCATTGGAAAGATGCGGCTTCCCCACTGCCATTTCATTTCGTCAAAATACTCTAGAAATAGAAACCACAGCTGCAAACAATAGGACAGTTTGAAAGAATATAAAATGTTTTTTTCCCAGATTGATCCCTGCCAATGCGGAGTGTTCATGTCCCAGCAAGTTGGTGTTAAGAACCGTCGCAGTCGGCCACGAGGCCCCCCACAAGGTCTGCCTGTTGTAACATACGACACAGATGCTCCAAGCTTGCCTTGTGGGAGCGGCGGATTCAAGAACTGCATCAGCAAATGCTTAGATGTGGTACGTCTCTTATCTTCTGCTTTACCTATTATTTTGTTGTGTTTTAATGGTAGCTACACTCGTAGGTACATGTGTACCTACCGGGTGTAATCGTTAAGTGTGCACAGGCGATTATTCCATAACTTTTAAAGATATCAAAAAACTTTAAACCGATATCGAAAGTAGGTACTTTACCTAATGAGTTCCGTATGTCTCGTATTATTTGACGTTCATCCAGTGTACTGGTATACCTTATGACGAATAAAAATTTTTGAATTTTAATTTGAAGACTGCCCTCTGTCGCTTCACATTTAAAGTGTCGCCTAAATATGAATTTACTATGATCCGTAGATACTAAAGTACCTGCCGCGAGCTGGACCGGTGATCTGCGGCGCAGTAGAACGGGATGTGCATCGGGAAAAGGCATTTCTCTTCATCAAAAACTGCGGCGGTGACTGGACGCCCACGAATTTCTCCGCAGGCAAGGAGTTCTGCTGCACGGACGGCCAACATCACAAATGTTGAAAGTAAAATGCTACGACACTGACCACTGAATGTATGGCTACGAAAAGTTTTTTTAAGTATTTAAATGACCATAGGTAATAATAAGATGTGTTAAAATATATTTTGTCATAAGATGTGTTATCTATGTCACCACATATAATTTAGTTACATTTTATATTGACTATGAAAATGTTAAGACGTATCTTTTATCTTACCGTAATAAAATAAAGAGGTACTTAGGTATAACGTTGGAAAAAGATCCAATTTAAAAAATTGTTTATAATTGAATTGATATAGCTAATTATTACCTAGTACATTATATTAGGTATGTTATTTTGTAGCTTCAAAACATTCAGCAGCTTATACATGGGCAGCTGAATTAATAAACCGCCTTTTCCTTTTGCCTTGAAAAAATATAAGAAAGTGCCCAAAAGTAGTCACATTTAACGCATCATATTTTTTAAAATCAAGTTTAAAATTACTTTATTTAAGAAATATCAAAAGTTTAGGTTAGGTGCAAATTATTTGTAAGTTATTTTAAGCGATCACAATTTTTATTTTTGTTTTAAGCGGCCTAATTTCTCCATTGCGTAAATATAAGTCAGTAAGTGTAGGTAACGTTTTTTTTATTAATAATTAACACGCTTTTTTAGTTAGTAAGTGGCTGACACTAAATTAATATTTATTAATTAAAGTATTGTGTAACTTCCGTCCAATAAGTATATGCCACTACGATGAGGATAATTAAGTTTAATATAAATAAGTTAAATAGTATAGGCACAGAAGTAATTATAAATGAATAATTACCTAAATAATAATTTGTAAGTACTAAACCATGAGCTACGCTCAGAGCGCGCGTTAGAGTAAGCTAGCACATTATTCTACAGCATCACATAATTTTATTGTATTTATCTTAAGTTTTAAGTAATTTTAAGATTAAAATAAGTATTTTGTTATTATTTCTATTAAATATTTCTATAAATAAGTACATACATTTTTTAATTTTTATTTAATTACATCAAATAAATAGAGGTTTCGTGACTGTCTTGAAACATTTAAAACGTATGAACGGCCTAAGTAGGTTATGTAATTCAATAGTTTAATTCGTATGTTTCAATAAAAATAAATTGCAAAAAAATATTTACACGGCAAGAAGTAGCCATATTAAATAATTTTCTGGCAGTAAAATACTGTAGATATTTATTAAATTTGGCCTTTAAGTTGGATGAAATCATGAAAATAAACTATGTATTAGGTATCTACTCCTATTTTGTAATGAGTTCTTTTCTTTATGATATCTTAGTATCTATGTTAACGAATGAGATTTAAAGTGTCAGTTAGCGCAGTGACCTACAAAGAGTCGGAAATCAATAGGGCCGGGAAAATGCAGTCATCCCTCCGTCCTCCGCACACATATATTTGGCTGCGGAATAAAACGAAAAGTCAATAACGGCAAATGTATTACAGTCCATAGTGGTTAAAGTAAAGCGGATTTCAAATGCATAATGTAAAAAGACTAATTATAAAATGTAAACGTAATATAATTATTGTAATGTATATTGTGTTATAGTGTATAATGTAATGTATTATTTCTTATTATTGTTGGTATATAGATTTTATAATTTTTTATAGGGGAAAATTTATGATCAAGGCCCCATGAATAACCTAGGTATGCCCATGTTATCGGATACCTAAAATTCTGAGATGTCATTGTAGTGAAAAAGTAAAAAAAAAAATAAACGAATGTTAAACTGAGTGATGTTTTGTATCTAAACTTTTTGTCTGTAAGCGGAATGCTTTTTCCTTAAAAGATGCACGATGCACGTCCCGTCTTAGCACACTTTCAAATTGTGAACTCAAATCCAAAAAGTGAACTAGACAGTGTTTTTTGATGACACAGTCGATGACCCAGACGATGAACTGCATTCATTTTAATAAAAAAAATGGAATAAATATTTAAGTTCGTTCATGTTGGGTTATAATAATTATGCTTGATCAATGATTAATGACTGTGTAAGTAATAAAATCATTATTTTCAAATATACCTATTTCAAAATCAAATTACAACATTGCCTTCAACACTTTTTTTTTCCCACTGTGGCACTGGTATCTCCCCACAACCGGACAAGGCCTGGAGCATACTCCACCACGCTGCTCCAATGCGGATTGGTGGAGATACGGGTTAGTGTCCAACCCGTGTCGG